>PVJA010003181.1:12479-97950 GCA_004027025.1 Myocastor coypus
AAAAAAAAAAAAAAAAAAAAAAAAAAAAAAAAAAAAAAAAAAAAAAAAAAAAAAAAAAAAAAAAAAAAAAAAAAAAAAAAAAAAAAAAAAAAAAAAAAAAAAAAAAAAAAAAAAAAAAAAAAAAAAAAAAAAAAAAAAAAAAAAAAAAAAAAAAAAAAAAAAAAAAAAAAAAAAAAAAAAAAAACCAACCAAACAAAAAATGAAAGCAAAACAAATCCCACAAAAAATCCTGACTGTCACAGAATCTTGACTTTTTATTCTGTAAGTACTGTGGTATCCCTGAAAGTTCAGTGGAAATAAGATGAGATATGACTGACTGCAGCAATAAGCAGACTACAGAAGAGGAACAGAACAGAAAATTTGGAAGTATTCAGCCTCAGGGAAAAGGAATGAGACTCTCAACATAAGCAGTAATAAAGAACATGAGACAATTACTTAATTAAAGAACAGACAAATCTTGTTTTCTCAAGTAGTACACAGAGCAACTGAAAGAAAAGAGATGAAGCCAAACAGAAGACTGGGGTTTTAAGCTTACATTTCTCAAAAAATGAGGTCAATAACACGAAGCACAGGAGAGAGAGAACAGGCATGGAATGAATAGGAACTCATTTTGAAAAGAACATGGCAGAAGATGGAGACTGTTAGCAAGCATTAGGGAAATGGATCAGATATGCTGAAGAAATAAAAGTCAGATAGATACCTGGGTCTCTTCTAGAAAGGTATAATATCTGATGCTAAGAATGAATAACAACACCTTACTAACATTCACATCTTTCTTGGAAGCTATTCCACTGTGGGCTGAAGTACAGAGTGCTACTATCAAAGGCAGAAACAGCACCCTAGTCAGAAGAAAATATGAGGTCACAGAAACATAAGGTGTCAGAAGAGCCTATATCACACACGTAGTCAACTATCAAAAGCTGAAGACAGGGCCCGGTGGGATGGCTCAGTGGTCTGAAGCACCTGCTTAGGATAGCTTGGGCAATGGCAGGGACCGCGGTTCAATCCCTGGCACCACATGCTGTGCCAGCCCTGCCCTCAGAGCAGGCTGAGCCGGCCATAAAAATAAATAAACAAAGAAAAGTTCTGAAACAAGAAAAAAATAAATAAATAAAATAAAAAATTCTTAAAAAAAAAAAGCTGAAGACAAATGAAATAATTTGAATTTGAATTTAGGAGTAAGAAGAGGAGAAATTAGAGCCGGGCATGGTGGCACACGCCTGTAATCCCAGCACTTGGGAGGCTGAGGCAGGAGGATCAATGTGAGTTCGAGACCAGCCTGGGCCACAAAAGTGAGTTCAAGGCCAGCCTGAACTGCATAGTGAGACCCTGTCTCAAAAAGGCAAAAAAAAAAAAAAAAAAAAGAAGAGGAGAAATTAGACACTAGGAAACTTTTAGTGAATATTAGGTATATCAGTCCAGCAGTAGAAATAAACACTAGAATAGGACAGAAGGCAACATATGTCAAATGTAAGTATTAGATATAAAAAAGAGGGTTTAACATTTTCAGGCCAAAGAGAAGGAAGGAGCAGAGAAGGGCTGACAAAATACAGATAATTGAGAGAGTATTTAATGGAACAAAATACCACAGAGAAGACAAAAATGGAAGCAAGGGAATACAATTACAGATATGTAATATATAAAAATGAGAAAAAGATGAGTTTTGGCAAAGATAAAAAAACAAAGGGGCCCAAAGAGATCTATTTTTCTGATGACTGAGTAGTACAATGAAAGAAAATAAATACTAATTGAGGTGAAATTACATGAGCTAAAAGGAGACAAAATTTGGGACAAAACAAACACCACAGAAAAAGATGTAAAATATTCTAGAAGAATAAAATAGAAGGCACTTTTAGAAACTCTGCAGCACCAAGGAGACATATAGGACATTATTTTCCATTGGCTTTACCTGGACTAGGATCTATATTTGCTAATAGCTCCAAATGGGGTCTTAGACGGTTCAAGTTTGCTGGGTCTCCAGTCCTTTGGAGAGCTATTGTTAGCTCCTGAACACTCTGTGCAAAAGAGGCTGGGGTCTGCAACTTAAAAAAAGATAAGTATTACTTTCCCAAAGACCAGATAATTCTCAAAGAAAGAAAGTCTTTTCCAAAACTTTTCTTAAATTTAATTTTTAGTCACCCACACATCCTGCTTTGACCAGGCTAAATTACCTGCTACCTGAATAAATTCTACATGTCTGTACACCAACATATTGGTACATGGAGATATAATTTGGGGACAAAGAAAGAACAAAGGTGCCGAGTTTGTTAAACTGAATTTGAGTTCAAATTCTGTTAAGATCAAAAACTATGATGTTGAATATAAATCTTATAGAATCAGTATAAAGTTCATCTGTTAAGTGGACTAAAAGTATACTATAACTTAAAAAAAAAGTCCCATATTTGCTTGAGATTGTTTCTTTTTATTTGTTTTTTTCAGACAGGGTGATATGTCTGTATGTATGAACTACTATGTAGTTCAGGCTCACCTTGAACTTGCAGTAATCCTCCTGCACTGCCTCGTGAGTGCAGGGATTACAGGCAACAACCACTAGCCCAGCTAATATGAGATTCTCAGAAGCTTTCAAATTGTATATTTGCCCAGGACTTATGAAGACACACTGTCACATTAAGTTTCTTTAGCTGAATATACACATGACTTTTAACTGGAAAAAAGAGGGCTAGCCAAATAGCTCAGAAGATTAAAGCGCCTGCAAGCACGCACAGGGGCCAGGTTCGATCCCAAGGTGGCAGGGTACTTACTGAGAAGACAATTGAGACTGGGTGTGGTGGTGCGTGCCATAATCCCAGTTCTTGCGAGGCTGTAAGCAGGTAGATCACTACAAATCTGGTCTAGTAGTGAGACCCTGAACACCCTGTAAGCCTTACCCCAAAGTACAAAAAAAACCCTTAAATTTTGCGGACAGTAGCTAAGTGTTATTACTTAAAAACATTTAGCTTTTAATGCAGATAACCATCCCCTTTCTCCCAAATGTTTGCTTTATACAGTTGTTTTTTAAGGGGTGGGGATATAGCTTAATAGCACAAGCACCTGCTGCCTGGCAAGCACAAGGTCCTGAATTTGACTCCTGGTACCAAAAAAGTTATTTATTTTAAAAAATAGCATACATTTAAGAAAATATGAAAAATACCACTAGGACTATAATAGCCTGCCTGCTTGCCTGCCTTCTTTCTTCCCTTCCTCTTTCAAAACAGGGTCTTGCTACGAAATTCAGGCTGTCCTTGAACTCATAGTCCAGGCTGGCTTCCAACTCTTGGTGATCCTCCTGCCTAAGTTTCCTGAGTACTGGGATTACAGGATTACCTTATCACCCAGCCTTTATTTAAATTTTAATATACTTATTCAAATTTAAAAATAAACATAGCCATTAATGTGCATAGCAGTTTTAAATTCCTCAATAACTTTTTTTTTTTTGTCTTTTTGAGACAGAGTCTCGCTATGCAGTTCAGGCTGGCCTTGAGCTCACTTTTGTAGCCCAGGCTGGTCTCAAACTCACTTCGATTCTCCTGCCTCAGGCTCCCCAAGTGCTGGGATTATGGGCGTGTACTACCACACCCGGCAAATCCCCCCCCCCCACCAGGGTTTGAACTCACGACCTTGCACTTGCCAGGCAGGCCCTTGTGCCATGGAGCTATCTCCCTGGACCCCCTCCATAACTATTTATTTTATTTTATTTTGTCTTTCTGAGACAGGGTCTTACTATACAGCTCAGGCTAGGATTGAGCTCACTTTTTAGCTGAGGCTGGCCTTGAACTCACAACTATCCTCCTGCCTCAGCCTCCTAAATGCTAGGATTACAGAACACCATGCCCAGCTCAAATTTTGTATTTTGAAATATCTTTATTATAAAATATTTTTAAAAAATCTAAGATATGTATCCACTACTAAAACTTAAAGGTTTTACTAAAAAAAAAAACCACTCCCTAGACACCTGGAAATCATACATATTTTTTTTGCAGTGTTGAGTACCAAACCCTGGACCCTGCTCATCTTTGCCAGGTGCTTTACAACTGAGCTACAACCCTAATCCCTTCATAATAATTGTTTAATAAGAAATGTCATGAACTAGTCTGCTTCTTCAGTCCCAATGACATCTCTATTTTTTTTTTTTTTTCTTTTAAAGATAGGGTCTCCCTGTGATGTGATCCTCTTGCCTCAGCCTCCCAAGTGCTGGGATTATGGTATATAGTAGCACTCCCAGCTTGGAGAGTCCTATTATGGAAATAGGGGCAAAATAGCCCAGGAAGAGATTTAATGGCTAAGAACCTTTTCTAGTGCTGGTCAGATAGCTCAGTGGATTAATGTGCCTGCTTACAAAGATGCAGGGGTGGAGGTTCAATCCTCAGCATGCGGGGCATGCTGTGACAGCGGCTGAAACTGGGAGTAGTGGCACATGCCTATAATCCCAGTGCTTGGGAAGCTGAAAATAGAATCACTAAAATCTGATCCGTGTAGTAAGACAGATCCTACAGACCCTGCACTAAATACAAAAACAGAACAAAATAAAACCCTATCCTATAGTTAACACATTGAAATTCAAATCTACCTCTGCCATTTCGTATCAAAGTAACTAGAAAAAAAATGTGTTTCACTTCCCCATCTCTGAGTAAGAGGGAAAATACGGAGCTTGTGACAGAAATGGATGAATTCCTCAGAACCACTAGGCACATAATAAGCTTTTATCATTAAATGTTAACTATTCTCGGGGCCTGGCAGAATGGCTCAGTGGTCTAAAGTGCCTGCTTGGGAAAGCTTGGGCGGCTTCAGGGACCGCGGTTCGATCCCCGGCACCACATGCTGCACCAGCCCTGCCCTCAGGGCGCGGGCTGAGCCGGCCATAAAAATAAGTGAATAAACAAATAAAGGTTCTGAAACAAGAAAAAAAATAAAATAAAAAAAAATTCTTTAAAAAAAAAAAAATAAAATAAATGTTAACTATTCTCAACAGTTTGACTCTGAATTTAATGTAGTGTGGGCTCTAAAGTTGACATCATTTCTAGAATTTTATTTTTTATTGTATCTTATTTTAGGCAGTACCATCATGCCCAGTCTCAGCTGCCCTCTCAGTGCACCCCACGAGCGGGGCCAGCACAAGCATCAAACCTGGCCCTTGTACCTACTTGCAGGCACTTTAATCTGCTGAGCTATTTGGCTGGCCCCAGATCTAGAATTCTAAGTGTTTAATTAAAGGTAGAATAGTAAAATGAGATTAAGATTATTTTATTTATTTATTGTAATCTTACATTTATTTATTTGTTACAGGGTCTTACTACATAGCTCAGACTCATAGTAATCCTCCTCTCTCAGCCTCCTCAATGCTCAGATTATAAGTACCCAGCACAATATGGAGTACCAGGGATCAAAATAAGGTCCTTGCACTTGCCAGAGAGGTACTTACCACTGAGCTATCTCCCCACCCCCAAGACTATTTTTAACATACAACAATATACACTACATGTGCCATAAGATATTTTAACAGCAGGGCTGGTGAGACAGCTCAGCGGCCTAAAGCACCTGCTTAGGTCAAGTTTAGGCAACTTCAGGGACCACGGTTCGATCCCTGGCACCACATGCTGCGCCAGCCCCCATACCCAGAGCAGGCTGAGCTGACCACAATATAAATATTTTTTTAAAAAGATGTTTTAACAGCAATTCCATTTATTTCGCATTGAATTATAACAAAAATTGGCATCATTACTCCAGTTTTAAGAGAAATACAACTGGAACCTCACCTAACATTTTCATCTACTCTGATTCATCACAACAAACAAAAGATAGAAATAAGTACTAAGATTTTTTTTTTTTTTTGTGGGACCAGGGTTCGAACTCACGACCTTGCACTTGCCCAGCAGGCACTTGTGCCTCGGAGCTATCTCCCCAGCCCCAGTACTAAGATTTTGATCAAACTTGGCATGGTGATAAAACTTGATTATATGTGAAATTATTTTGACTGAGAATCTTAAACCTCAGTGTATATGTGTAGTTTACAGATGGATAAATGGCTGCCAGGGAAGACAGTATGTAGTTAGATACTGTGTTTAACTAACGCAGTGATGAAAACTCAAAAAGGGACCAATGAAGGAAAAGGCAATGACAAGAAAGATGGAAAAAGTCATAAAGGAATATTAGAGGGCACTGGATAAACCTTTATGACACTGATCAAATTATTTACAAATATACAAACTACTATCCTGATGTGACAAGATAGAACATGACACTGAATCTGAGTGAAAATAATTTACAAAGCCCTGACATGCAGTATTCACTTCAATACTCCTTTCTTCAATAAATGCATTACAAATCACAAAGTATAAAACCTCCAAGATTAGTCTGAAACAAAAAAGACCTACCTTGTCAATAATAGACTGCATATGAGATTTATGAGACTGATCTCCATAAAGCAGAGAGGACCACTGGTCTGGCGCAATTCTCAAACCTGCTTCCATAGCAATCTGAACTATCTGGGAATCATGCTCTCGCCTCAGAGCCTCATATGTTCTGAATTCTTCTTTCAGCTGCATCAAAGAAGAATCTTCATCACGCTTGGTGACCTAGGAAAATATAGTTTCATAAGGGTTTATATATGAATATACACAGATAATCTATGTGCATGAAATAGGAATTAAACCCAGGTCATTTACATAGAGCTATATCCTCATCCCTTTTATTAAATTTTTATTTCAAGAAAGGGTTTTGCTGAGTTGCTCAGGCTGCCCTTACACTTGTGATTCTCTTGCCCTAGACTCCTTAGTAGCTGGGATTAGAGGGGTAGATGGTATAATTTTTAATGTAACTAATTTCTTCCAGCAACAACAATAAATTTATCCCAGCATGGTGCTACATGCCTGTGATCCTAGCGCTTGGGAGGCTAATGCAGGAGGATCGCCATGAGTTCAAGGCCAGAATGCACCACACGGGAAGACTGTCTCAAAAAAAATTTTAAAAATAGTATTCTTTTGCCTGTAACACTTTCCATTAGATGTCAAAATTTCCTGGGACAAGTTTTATAAAAAGAATAAATGTGTATAAGACTGAAATTCAAAGGCTGATAGAACTTAATGTAAGGATACATTTTAATGTACGCATATGTGTTGGGCACAGTGGTGCACACCTGTTATCCCACGTACTCCAACCAAAGGATCACAAGTTTGAGGCCAGAAAGGGTAACATAGTGAGACACTGTCTAAAAACAAAACAAGCTACTGCTTATTAAGCACTTAGTATGTGCCAATCAGTATGTTCAAATTACCTTACTATTATTCTATGATTGTATTAACTTGCTCAATTCTCTTTTTGATATAGGTACTACTGCTATTGCTGTAAAGCCTTACATTTTGAGTCCAGCTAGATTTAGGCTAAATGCTTAACAATTCAAAGTAGCTTAGGATCATCTATTCCTTAACATATTTTGAACTGTATTTTTTGCCTTAACTTTTTTCAATAAAGTCAATATTATCCTAATAGAAAATTCCCTTTTCTTCCTTCCACCTAACAAATTATATAATAATATAGTCAGAAATTTTAGGTTGCACTAATATTAGATTTTAAAATGTGTCCTATTCTTATTACAAAGACAGGCATTCTTTATATTTTGTTAGGTAAAACCACAGAAAGATCAAATAGATAAATATTAAGAACTACAGTAAAAAACACTAATGTTGGGCATGGTAGCCCACACCTGTAATCCCAGCACTTGGGAGGCTGAGGCAGGAGGATCGAAGTGAGTTCGAGACCAGCCTGGGCTACAACAGTGAGCTCAAGGACAGCCTGAACTGCATAGCAAGACCCTGTCTCAAACACACACACACACACACACACACACACACACACACACACAATACCCACACTAAATTATCCAGGCATTTTGGTGCACGCCTGTGATCCTAGCACTTGAAAGCAGAGGCAGGAGAATCACCAGGAGTTTTGAGGCCAGCCTAGGCTACATACTGAGTTCAAAGCCAGCTTGAACTACATAAGACCTTATCTCAAAAAAAAAAAAAAAAAAAAAAAAAAAAAAAAAAAAAAAAAAAAAAAAAAAAAAAAAAAAAAAAAAAAAAAAAAAAAAAAAAAAAAAAAAGATAAACAAAAACATAAAACAATCTCAAATTGTATTTTGCCACATTCAAATGTATGTCAAAAACCCCACAATTAAGCCAGGCCGTGGTGGTAAACGCCTGTAATCCCAGCACTTGGGGGGGCTGAGGCAGGAAAATCGGTGTGAGTCTGAGACCAGCCTGGGCTACAAAAAGTGAGCTCAAGGCCAGCCTGAACTACATAGTGAGACCCTGTCTCAAAAAAAAGACAAACAATAACAACAACAAAAACCCCACAACAGCATATGAATTTGTATGAAAACAGTCCCTCAATACAGACTAAAGTTCATGAAATGGCAAAATATGCTTTCTATATACTATACTGGTTCTTAGGCTTGGCTTTCAGTACTCTAAAAGAAAAAAAAAAGGGAGGTGCATTATATTAAGTCCTAAAGCTATAATAGACTAAGAAAAATCAAATTATCTTGAAAGTAGCTTGAAAAATATTTCAAAATAGAAGATATACTAAAAGGAAAGTCATAGCATAGCTACATGGAAACATATGCCTACAAAGAATGACCAAAGTGGAAATATGTTAAAATTACAGCAAAACCCTTTTTCTTTTGGTAGTGCTGAAGATCAAAACCAAGCTCAGCAAGTACTGTATCACTGAGCTATTATTCCAACCCATAGTTAATTCTTTTAACTAGAATTGAGAGGTTCACTCTGTGGGTATTCTGCATGTGTGTGTGTGTGTGTGTGTGCGTGCACGCGCATGTGTGTATGCATGCATACATACACATGCATTTGTATGCAATATGGCTTTTTACATACTAGGTAAACAGTCTATCACAGCTACATCTCCAGCCCTATTTTGAGAAAAGAATTTGCAAAGTTGTCTACACTGGCCTTGAACTTAAGATACTTCCGCTGTATGCTCTAGGATAGCTGGCACCATCTGCCTATATCACTGAACTTAGGTGAGCCACTTTTTTTCTTCCACAGGTAAAGAACTGCAATTTTTCTTCTGTCCTCTCATATTTTTTTAAGTTTTTAGTATTTTATCTGTCTGGTACTACTGGTGGAATAACAAATAACAGTGGAAATAGAGACACTGTGAAATATACCCGAATTACATGCTGTAGTAACTTTACCCTAACCACTATAATACAAGAGACTTAATGTGCTCAGAGATAATCTGGACTAGTTGAAGTAATTTTAGGTACAAGTTTTGACAGCCTCAGGAGCCCTCAGGAAAATCGAGAATCAGATGAAGAAATATGATGATCTCTGGACTGTGCTATAGCTAGCATGCTCAAGAACTCTTTTGACTTCAAGAAAATAAAATGAGACAATATAGATGATACAACTGGGTACCAATATTTGAGTCAATGCTGATTCAAATTTGGGACACAAGAAAATACATCCAGCATTAATGTATATTCTAAATCAAAACAGCAATTGAAACTTCAGTACAGCTCATGTTTAATTACAGCAGGAATAAATCTCCAAATGAAACTTTTTTGTGACAACCATGGTAGGCACATGCCTCTATTTCTAACATTCTGGAGGTAGACAAAAGATTCTGAGTTCAAGGCCAACACCGACTATGTGACAAGACCCAGTCTGAAAACAACAACGAAGTACTTGTGGTAGATGCAGACTGGTAATCTTAGTTACTCAGGAAGCTGAAGCAAGAATATTACAAATTTAAGGCCAGCTTTGCCAAAATGATGAGACACTGTCTCAAAATAAGCCTTAAGTTTTTGTTTGTTTGGTTTTGTTTTTGGCACAAGGGATCAAAGTCAGGACCTTATGTTTGCCAGAAAGGCACTTACGATGTTGAGCTATCTCCCTGGTCCATCAAAATAAAGTTTTAAAAAGGGCTGAGGACAGATCAATGGAGGAGTACTTGTCTAGCATGCATAAGGCCCCGGGTTCAATCCTCGGTATTGTAAGCAAACAAATTTAAAAAACTGCATAATTTTTCTGAAGGGGCATAGGAAACTTTAATAACTTAAAGTTTTACTTCAAATTTGGGAATGGGGGCAATTTTCCATTTTAAGCTGAATTTTGGGTTCATACCTTAAAGCAAGAGGCTCTATAAAGGAGCTGAACAACATGCCCAATGCTAGTTTTAGAGGCTTGAGGAAACCGTGGCTCCAACCTCTGCACCACAAAGAGAACCAATACTTTTCTTGACAAAGCAGAACCATCTTCTAAGGCCAGGAGAACCAGCTTTAGAGCTTCTTCTTGCATTGCTGTAATTTAGGCAAACCAAAATTGAACATACTTTATCAGAAAAGGAATATATAATCATTTCTGCAGATATCACAATAGAAGATACTTAACAGCTTTACTTTTAAACCACTTTTGTTGGCAATTTGGTCTTACAATGTGTACATCTGATAAGTACATAAGTTATTCATGCCTTCATTTAAAAACTTCTGCAACTTAAATTTTCTCTAAAAAAACTAGTACAATAGTTTTAAGCCAGAATTTTAAAGAGTGTTATTTGATAACAGAATTCACAAAGAACCAGTCTCTGTACATCACTCAAGAGTTGTTACACTATACTTTCAGAATTATTGATAGAATATTAAATTTAATTCTATACCTGGCCCAAGGAACTGACAGCCTCTAGCTCTGACTGCTGCCCAGAGATTGGAAGAGAGTTGCTGAGGATTCTGGTGCTGGAGAATGAGCTCTGTAACTGTTCGTTCACCTAATGATCGAGCAGCTCTCATGGCACGAATTCTGCCTTCTTCCTCCACTAGTTGGCAGTGGACCAGAGTCACAAGCTTCCTTTGCATTGGGCGGCTGAGAACACTCTGAGTAGTGCTGTTCAGACCCACTCCTTTAGAAGAGAAGAAGTTACTTATAGGTTTACAATGTTAATTTTATAGTCCAGACATGGGTGTGTGTACAGTTCTGGATCCTACCAGAATACTTAAAAATACTGACATTATTATTGTTATTATTATTATTATTATTATTGCCAGCTCAGCCTGCCCTGGGGGTGGGGCTGGCAGAGCATGTGGCACTGGGATTTGAACTGCAGTCCTTAAGGTTGCCCAAGCTTGCCTAAGCAGGTGCTTTAGATCTGCTGAACCATCCTGCCAACCCCAGAATACTTAAAAATAAATAAAGTAGTGCTCAGTAGCAATTTTAAAAATATACAAACATATACATGTATCTCCTGTAAACATTCAAATACTATCATTCATTTAATTATGGAGAGGGGAGAAGGGCAGACAACAATAATTACTTTAGAACTCAAATCTTGAGGTTTTAACAGTTCTAATATATTATTTCATAGTAGCTAATCTTTTATAATAGTAAATGCTTTCTGGGAAATGATGGCAACTTCCACCACCACCACCACCACCACCACCACCACCACCATCATCATCATCATCATCATCATCATCATCATCATCATCATCATCATCACCACCGCCACTGCCGCCACTGCCGCCACCCCCGCCGCCACCGCATGTGGTGCTGGGGATTAAACCATGGTCCCTGTGGTTGTCTAAGCTTGCCTAAGCAAGTGCTTTAGACTGCTGAGCCATCTCGCCGGCCCCCATTTTTATTATAATACATCCTATAATATCATTTACAACTCGGTAAGAGAAGATTCAGAACTGTCATGTGACAAGCCAAGGGTTCTATCCCCAGGGTCCTGCATACCACATGTCATGCTGGTCCTGCCCCTGGGACAAGATGAGCCCGCAAGTCTGGGCGAGGTGTTGCACACCTATAATCCCAGTGCTGGGGAGGCTGAAATCAGGAGGATCAGTACAGAGTCCAAGCAACATAGTGAGAACCTGTACCAAATACATTAAAAAAATGGGGGTTGGGGTGGGGGGAGACAAAGGACAGAAAGCCTTTGTGAAACACTAATGTGTTTAAATTTTATTTTATCTTTTTAAAAACACAGGGTCTCACTATGTAGCTCAGGTTGGTCTTAACAACTCAGTATATGGCCCAGGCTGCCCTCAAACTCCTCCTCTCTCAGCCTCGAGTACGGAATTACAGATATGTACCTCCACAGCTGGGTACTTATACTTACTTTGCCATCAATTCAAATAATACTTCCAGCATCACACTAACTCTAAATTCATTATTTTATTTGATGTGGTAATATTACTTAGCATGAAGTGGGTTTGGTTCACACTAAATGAATTTCATCAGCACTCACATATAGCTCACAGCTTCAGTGGTAATGGGAGTCTTTACTAGATGTCTGCTTAGCAAGGGTTAGTATATCCACTTTACCTCTAGCACTGCTGAGTGGTTTCAGATACAATGCTAATTCTTCTACACATTTCTTGGCTTCCTCATAATGTTTTGTATCTTCAACACCACTACACAATGTAATGGGCTGCTGCTCAGGGACCTAAAGGCCAAAAGAAAAGGTCTGAATGCACATTAATTAAACAAATCAGTTAATAAGTACAGTTTGTGTACTGCTAACCCTGACAACAGGAAAACTACTAACTTTACTTACTGCTTTCCAAAGACCTTTATAAACAACACATCTTTGCATTGGGAACTGAACTACTACTAGCTATAGCATAGTTTTATTTTGAGACAAGGTCTCATTAAGTTGCTCATGCAGAGCTAAAACTTGTCATCCTTCTGCCTATACCTGAGTAGTTGGAATTACAGGCATGTGTCACCATGGCTGGCTTATTGCCTTGCTTTGTTTCTATAACAGCCTTAATGAAAAAGAATCTACATACTACATGATAGGTTGGCTTAAAGCAGTGGTTCTCAACCTTTCCAATGCCGTGACCCTGCAATACAGCTCCTCATGTTGCGGTGACCTCAATCCAAAAAATAATTTTGGTGGCTACTTTAAAACTGTAATTTTGCTACAGTTGTGATTTCCAGTGGCTTTAGGTGACCCCTGTGTTTTGGTCGTTTGACCCCCACCAGGGTCACGATCCACAGGTTGAGAACCGCTGGCTTAAAGTATACAAATCAATGTTTTTTAGTAACTTCACAGTTGAATAACCATAACACAATAAACTTTAGATGGCTGCAGGAGGGGATAAGGATTAAACATAGAGTCTTTGCATTAAACAATACCCCTAGACCTGAGACATTTTATTAAGGTGACCATCTGGGTTCAACCTTATGATCCTCCTGCCTCTATTTTCATCACCCAGAAAAAAACCTTCTATCTTTTTTTTTAATTTTTATTTTATTTATTTATTTTTTTCTTGTTTTAGAACCTTTGCTTGTTTATTCATTCATTTTTATGGCCGGCTCAGCCCGCCCCGAGGGCAGGGCTGGCGCAGCATGTGGTGCCGGGGATCGAACCGCGGTCCCTGAAGCCGCCTAAGCTTTCCAGAGCAGGCGCTTTAGACCACTGAGCCATCCCGCCGGGCCCAACCTTCTATCTTATTGTCAGTCTTTCCATCATTTCTTTCCTATCTTCTACCATACTTTAGGAAAATAATGACTCTATTCTTTATTGTTTTATGGATTTGGCCAATTTTGACTGAAAAAAATAGACTCTTACAATCTATGGGTCCTTTCTGACTGGCTTCTTTCATTAAGCCTATTTTCAAGGACTATATAGTCTGTAGTATTTAGTACTTCATTTATTTTTACCCCTGAACAACATTCCACTTTACACATGTCAAATATTTTATTGATGTAGGCATTAATTGGCAGACGTTTGAGTTTTCTAGTTTTGACTAGTACCTTATCAATAAGAACATTTGTGTGCAAGTTTTTATGTAACATGTTTATGTTTCCCTTGGGTATATATACTTAGGAGTAGTAACTTTCTGAAAATCAGAGTATTTTCCAAAAGTGGAGTATCACTTTACAGTATTTACCAAATACTTCCTACTACTATTATTATTGTATCAATTCTAGTAGGTCAAAGCAGCATCTCGTAGATTTTTCTGAATATTTTATTTTCTTATTTATTTATTTATTTATTTATTGTTTCAGAATCTTTATTTGTTTATTCACTCATTTTTATGGCTGGCTCAGCCCACCCCGAGGGCAGGGCTGGCGCAGCATGTGGTGCTGGGGATTGAACCGCGGTCCCTGAAGCCACCCAAGCTTTCCCAAGCAGGCGCTTTAGACCACTGAGCCATCCCACCAGGCCCCTGAATATTTTATTTTCTCAGTGAATAAAATCCGGACTTTGTACATTCTATTTGGTTTTATTTTTAATTTTTAAAAAAATGGTTACATATATTTATGGGGCACAACACAAATCAAGTTAAGAAAACTATCACTTCAGATATATTAAAAATTCACTGTTTTAGGCTGGGGAGATAGCTCAGTGGTCCAAGTACTGCTTGGCAAATGCAAAGATACGGTTTTGATTCCCCAGGTACCTCATGCCATGCCGGCTGGAACCACTATGCCTATAATAATCCCAGCTGTGGGGAGGCTGAGACAGGAGGATCACTATGAGTCTGGCTGCATAGTGAGACCCTGCACCAAATAATAAATAAAAGATTATCTTTTTAAAAATTCACTCTTTCATCAGTTCTAAAGTATGAAGTATGATTGAAAAACTGATGTTGAAAAAAATTTTAAGTTCATTATGGCAAAAGAAACATTGACAGTAACCATTCCTTCCTCTGGAGAAATGTATAGCCAGATCTTTTGCCAATTTTTCTTAGCAAGTTTATGACCAGCTACAATTCATAAGTCTCCCTGCTTAAGGTCCCATGACTGTCCACTGGATTTTTTTTTATTATCGTCAATAGACCAAAGCTAATGATTAGATCAGTTTGTACCACCAGTGGCTCAAGCTGGCAAGAATGTGTTAATAAAACTTATTTTACAAAACTATTTTGTATATATTTTGCATTTTTAAAACATGGTCTAATTATATCATCAGGCCATGCTGTCCTCAAACTCACAGCAATCTCCCTGTATCAGCCTCTCAGGTGGTAGGATTACAGGTAAACGCTACCACACCTGACTAGAACAATTTCACAATTTTCTTTTTTTAAAATGTATTTAGTACACAGTCTACAGGGTCTCACTACACAGATTGAACTTGTAATGATCCTTCCTATTTTCAGCCTCCCAAACACTGGGATTATAGGCACACACTGCCATGCCCAGTCTCAATCCCCATCTCAGTGCCCCCTGGGGGCAAGGCCAGCAGAGCAGGTTGGGGATTGAAGCAGGTGCTTTAATTTATTGAGCTATCTGGTTGACCCTTTTTAGAATAATTTTAGATTAATAGAAAAAGGACAAAGATGGTGCAGAAAATTCTCAGTACCTTACATCCAACTTCCATTATTATTATCTTATATTGATATAATAAGTATGAAAAGTCGGTTGTCTTTAAAAAAAAAACAAGATCCCACTATAGAGTGTAGACTGGTCTTGAGAACTCATTCATTTAGCCCAGGATGACTTCAGACTCATGTAGATCTTCTTGCCTCAGCTTCCTGAGTACTGGGATTATCAATATGTGCCCAGCAGGTTGTTCATATTAATGAGATAAGATTAGTATATTCATTTTTTTTTTTTTTTTTTTTTTTTGGCTTTTTTGAGACAGGGTCTCGCTATGCAGTTCAGGCTGGCCTTGAGCTCACTTTTGTAGCCCAGGCTAGTCTCGAACTCACACCAATCCTCTTGCCTCAGCCTCCCGAGTGCTGGGATTACAGGCGTGAGCCACCATGCCCGGCTAAATTAGTATATTCATAATCATTAACTAAAGTTCACATGTTATGCCCAGGCTTGGTGTCCTGTGCCTATAATCCCAGCACTGAGGAGACGGAAAACAGGAGGATCACTATGAGCTGAGCTGCACAGTGAGACCCTATGCCAAATACAGAAAATTAAAGTTCACATGTTACTTAGAAATCCTAATGGCCTTTCTTTTTCCAGATTATATTATATACTGTCTTCACGTCTTTTAGGATTTTCTGATGGTTTTTCAGACTTGTTGTGTTTGTGACATCTTGTGACAATTTTGTGGTCAGGTTAGTTGTAAAATGTCATTTAAATAGGATCTGCCTGATGTTCTCATGAGACTAAGAGAAAAGATCATTAGAAAGAAGACCCCAGTCCTGAAGTGGTGATTCACACTTGTAATACCAGCGCTGAAGAGGGTGAGGCAGCAGGACTGTTGAGAGCTTGAGGCCAGTCTCAACTGCATAGTGAAGCCCTTTCTCAAAAAGACCAAAAAAATCCAAACAAACAAAAAATAAAGACTCCAAAAGAAAAGTGGTACTTTGGGGCTGGGCAGATAGCTCAGCAGGATAAACATCTGCCTGGCAAGCACAAGGTCCTGAGTTCAATGCCTGGTACCAAAAGAAAAGTGTTTTTTCATTATGTTGGATCAAGGAAACGTATCATCAATATAACCTACTAGTCACTACACTAATTTTTATTCTAGATATATTCTCCTGCCACAGCTGGTTTTCTAAATTTACTGGGTCATGGATTTACATTGGAAAATGCTACTTTTTATGAATTTGTTTGAATATCTACCATGTAAATTTACATTTACCTGAGCCCTAAAGCAAAATCAAATAGGTGCATAGACACAATGGAATTATGAAGCCCTAAGCAAAAAATACACCTAACCCTTTGTGTCAGTTCCTAAGTCAGTGTTCAATTAACTTCCAGTATGAAGTTAACAAGTCATTTTGTATAGCACACACATATATTCTACCTACTTTAAGGTAAAGTATAATAATTTACCTGAAATTCTGCATATCTCTCTTTCATTTAATGAATTATATTTTATCTGTATAGATTCTGGTACATTTCTTTATATTTTTGTTACATATCATTCCACACAATTCTATTCATTTTACTTGAACTCTTTCAGCTTTGTCCACTGGGAAAATTTTCAAGTGGTTCTTTTATGCCTTTGACATAAACCATGTCACTGTGGGCATTTCTTCACTGTCTCGTACTGTAAGGTATTCCAGGCTCATCTTGAATACTTCCTGACCTAGTGCTACAAGTAACCTTAAAAACGAAACAAAACAAAACAAAAAACTGGTTCCTTTTATTGGAGAAACTAAAATCTAAACACTACGTGTGCACACTACATTTGGGGCATCGTGCCTTCTAACTCATCTTGACTGCTATATGTATATACAAATACAGGTATATACATGTATCTATAAATATTCCTATATGCAATCACCTGTATCTGTGCTAAGGTAAGCATGAATTTATACTAATTCCTCCAATTTTAATCTACTACTACATGGATCATTTAGCCTTTTCCTGTTGCTTATCTGTAAACTTCAACAGTGAGCAGGCTGGTTCCTACCACCTGCCATTTATTTACTTAAATTGTTTAATTCCAGTATACAAATATAGTAATAAGAATTCACACTCCCATGGTAAATTACTTTGTCAACTAGAGTACACTGCTTATACAGTATCTTCTGCCTTTAATCTCAGAGTCCACTAATGTTGACCTATTAAGTATCTAAAATTACTAAGCATCTCTCCTCCTTACTCCTTTCAGTAGTTTCATATATTCCAAACTGCTATCCATACTCTTTGGGTTTTAAAAAATGCAGAGCATCATACATCCACAACCCATTCCTCTATTCCACTATTTTTTCCCTCCATTTACAGAATGTTACATACTTAGAATACAGTATGTAGGCTTTTCAGAGTGGCATCTTTCACTAAGCAATGTATGTGGTACTTACCCATATCTTTTCATGGCTGAATAGCTATTTCTTAATTCTTTCATTTTCTACAATATTCCAAGTCCATGATGTATTACTACTTGTGCATCTACTCACTTACTGAACAAAGCTGGTACAAACAGTCCTGAGGGACAGACATAGTGGCAACATGTCTATAATCCCAGCACTTAAGAGGCTGAGGCATGAGGACTGCCATGAGTTTGAGGCTATATAGTAAGTTCAAGGCCAGCCTCACTACAAACTGAGATCTTGTCACAAAAATAAGCAAATGGTCACGAAAGCTGTTAAGTGTTTTTTTCTTTTCTGAAAGCTGTTAATGTTTTTTTTTTTTTTTTTGGTCTTTTTGAGACAGGGTCTCGCTATGCAGTTGAGGCTGGCCTTGAGCTCACCTTTGTAGCCCAGGCTGGTCTCCTCACTCAGTCTCCCAAGTACTGGGATTACAGGCATGAGCCACCACGCCTGGCTAAAGCTGTTAATGCTAAACATTAAGTTTTCCAATTTGGCGGGCTAATATTTACCTTAAATTTAGTAAGAAACTGCCAAACTTTCTTCCCAAAGTAGTTTTAGTTTTTCATTCTCATTGGCAAAGAACAAAAGTACCTGAGGTTCCATGTATCTTTAGCATTTGTTGTTGGTCAATGTTTTAGATATTAGCTATTCTAACTGGTCTATAGTGCTATCTCACTGTTATTTTATCTTGCAAATCATAGTAATTGCTGAGCAACTTTTCATTTGATCATTTCTCATGTTTATCTTCTTTGATGAGGTGCTTACTTAGATCTCTGCCCATTTTAATTGAATATTTATCTTTTATTGAGTCAAACTCATACATATTTTATTATTATTATTATTTTTTCTTGTTTCAGAACCTCTGTTTGTTTATTCACTCATTTTTATGGCTGGCTCTGCCCGCCTGGAGGGCAGGGCTGGTACAGCACGTGGAGCCGGGGATTGAACTGCGGTCCCTGAAGCTGCCCAAGCTTTCCCAAGCAGGGCTTTAGACCACTGAGCCATCCTGCCGGGCCCCCAAACTCATACATATTTTAGATACAAATCCCTTACTAGATATGATTTTACTATCATCCTTCTATAGTTGTCACTGTCTTGATAGCCATCTTTGAAAGTTTTAAGTTTCTATAAAGTGCATCTTTTTCTTTTTGTGGATGGTATTTTTAATGACAAATCTTTAAATGAACAAAGGAATAAACAAGCCTAAAACACTGCTTACCCGCAAGATCATGAAAACACATACCTACATTTTCTTTCCAAGAATTACAAGTTTTAGCTGGGCATGGTGGTGCACATCTGTAATCCTAGCATTCAGGAGGCTGAGGCAGGATTGTTCCAAGTTTGAGACCACTCTGGTATACAAAGTGAGCTCAAGGACAGCCTGAGCTGCATAATGAGACCCTGTCCCAAAAAGACCAATGATAAAAGCTAGTCTGGAACTCACAAGGATCCCCCTGCCTCAGCCTCCCAAGTGATGGAATTACAGGCATGCCTCACCATACCTGAGCTACATCTTTAACCTTTTTTTAAAAAAGGTATATGCGGGGCTGGGGAGATAGCTCCGAGGCACAAGTGCCTGCTGGGCAAGTGCAAGGTTGTGAGTTTGAACCCTGGTCCCACAAAAAAAAAAAAAAGGTATATGGCACTATGCCTAGCCACAAACTTTTGTAAGTAGCAGTTAAAAAATAAAATTAAGGAGATCCAGGCATGGTGGCGCACACCTGTAATCCCAGCACTTGGGAGGCTGAGGCAGGAGGATCGGTGCAAGTTCGAGACCAGCCTGGGCTACAAAAGTCATCTCAAGGCTAGCCTGAACTGCATAGTGAAACTGTCTCAAAAAGACAAATAAATAAATAAATAAATAAAAAGAAAGAAAGAAAAATAAAATTAAGGGGCTGGGGAGATAGCTTGATGACATAAGCACATGCCTGGCAAGTGCAAGGTCATGAATTTGATCCTGGCATCACATGACATGACATGCCAGCCCAGAACCAGGCATGGTGGGGTACATCTATAATCTCAGCACAGGGAGAAGATGAAACAAGAAGATGACTATGAGTCCAAATGAGTCCAAACTGCATAGTGAAACCCTGTATCCAAAAAAAAAAAAAAAAATAATAATAATAATAAACTTAAGACACCTGCTTAAGCAGAGCACAGTGGCCGGGGTTCAATCCCTCGTGTGCCGGCCCTGCCCCTGGGGTGTGATGAGATGGAGACTGAGACTAGGCATGGTGGTGATGCCTATAATCCCAGCAACTGGGAGGCTGAAAACAGGAGAATCACTAAAAGTCCTATCTAGGTACTGACACTCTGTAGACCCTGTTCTAAATATATAAAAAAATAAACTTAACAGCTGGAAATATGGTTCAGAGATAGAGCAGCAGTGCACATGTAAGCCCTGGGTTCAATTTCTAGTACCACAAAAGAAGAGAGTAATTGAAAATACCACTAGCAGCCAGGCGTGGTGGCTCACGCCTGTAATCCCAGCACTCGGGAGGCTGAGGCAGGAGGATTGATGCGAGTTCGAGACCAGCCTGGGCTACAAAAGTGAGCTCAGGACCAGCCTCAACTGCATAGTGAGACCCTGTCTCAAAAAAGACAAAAAAAAACACCACTAGCATTTTGATAGGGCTTTTGATAGGCACTAGATGTGCAAACTGCTTTAGGTAGTATTGCTATGAGAATTGCACTTGCCAGTTAATAAACACATTATATCTTTTTACTTATGGATGTTCTTTTTGATGCTACTGCAAGTGAAACTGCTTTCTTAACTTTCCTTTCACAGTGGTCAGTGCCACTGTATAGAAATGCAATTTATTTTTGTGCAATTTTTTTTTTTTCAAAGACAGGGTCTCCCTATGCAGTGTAGGTTGGCCTTGAACTCACTATGTAGCCAGGCTAGCCTCAAACTGTGGAAATCCTTTTGCCTCAGCCTTTTGAGTGCTGGGTTTATAGGCATGCTGTATTTGTAATTTTGCTGAATTCATTCCTTAGTTCTAATGGCTTTCTTTAACTTTTTTTCTTAATGTAATTAGTACATGGCCTACAGGGTCTCACTACACAGATCAGACTCTTAGTGATTCTCCTGTTTTTCAGCTTCCTGAGCACTGGGATTACAGGTACACGCAACCATAGCTTGGTGGGGAGTGAACTTCAGCTGCTGTGCTCTGCCTAACTAAGCAGGCGCTTTAGTCCACTGAGCTATCTGGCCGGCCCTCTAATGGCTTTTTAAGGGGATCTTTACAGTTAAGATAATGGGCTGAGGGGATAGCTCCATGGCACAAGTGCCTGCCTGGCAAGTGAAAGGTCATGAGTTTAAGCAACTTTTGGGGCTGGGGAGATAGCTAAGTAGAATAAGTGCTTGCTTGGCAAATGCAAGGTTGTGAGTTCAATTCCCAGTCCCGCCAAAAAGAAAAACAAAAAACAAAAAAAAATAAAATAAATAAAGTTAAAATAATGACTTACTATACACTAAAATGTCCTATCTTCATGTTTCATTTCATTAGCTGTTTCATTGAAGATAAAAAGTTGCAGTCATCTTTTGAAAAGGGAATTAGTTTATCCTTAGACAACTTTATGGAAAAAAGCAAGCCTTGTTTATCTGGTATTAAAATACTGTATTTTATTATCCCCAATGAGTTTATTTCTCTTTCTGAAACATTAGAATTTTCAAAATAAAAAGAAAATGATAATAAAGTGATTAATTACAGGAAGAAAATAAAAAAGGATCAACGATTTTCTTTTTTAGACAAATATTAAACAGTGCTCTTGGTGACATCAAAATAGGCTTGTAAATAAAGTAAATTTTCTTTATGAGTAAGCTATTCTAGAATAGCTCTCTATATCTGCAATATATGTGCTATCAACCTTTGTCATGTTTTAGCCATTTATTAATCTTTGACTTATGGTAAACATATGGGACTTTAATACTGTACAAACAGTGAGGACTATCTAAATGAATTGTTTCTAAAAGTTGCCTATGTTGGCTTTAAATCTTGTGAGGACACTGATCTCTAATTTGAGAATACATACATAAAATTTTCAATGATTTCCAGAACTATCAGACTAATAATAAATCTGATAATTTAGATGTACATATTCAGAAGCCGGGTGTGATGGTTCATGCCTGTAATCCCAGCACTGGGGAGGCTGAGGCAGGAGGATCGGTGTGAGTTCGAGACCAGCCTGGGATACAAAAGTGAGCTCAAGGCCAGCCTCAACTGCATAGCAAGACCCTGTCTCAAAAAGACAAAAAAAAAAAAAAAAAGATTTACATATTCATATTATCCCTATTCTAAACAAACTGTTCACAACTGCTACACTCCATACTTTTGTTACCTTTCTCATCTTTCCTTATAATTACTGTTTACTAAGTAAAGCTGTTTGAAGCAGCTTCATCTTTCCTGCTGGGTACAGTACAATGACTTATAACTTAGATTTCTTTACTAATCCTTGTAGTTAAGATTGCTGAAACCAAGCCACAAGATGAAATGGATGTTTCTATGACTACAACAATAAATCCCCTAACATACCAAAATAAAACATTTGTACAGTAAAGGATTATACCTACTTAAATAGAAAATAACATTACTCAGTTTTAATTCAACAAATTTCCCTCAATAGGAAAACATGCAAGGTAAAAAGCATTAAGTCATTCATATTACCTGAGCACCCACTAGTTGCAGTAATGCTGAGTTCACAGGGAGGAGCTCAATGTCTGTATTGATAGTGGTCTGGTCAAATGGGCATGCCTTACGGTGGAGTTTATTCAGGCACATCTTGCAGACAGTATGGCCACACCCCAAACTGATGGGTTTTCGAATTGTTTCGTCGAAAGTCTGAGTGCAAATTGGGCAGGAAAGGAAATCTGTCCATTGTGGAGCTTGTACAGGCATTGCTTCTGGAGTTATAATTCACTAACACACACACACACACACACACACACACACACACACAATCTAAAGCAAAGATTCCACTGGAATCAAAATCTTTGAAAAAAGTTTATCTTTTCTTTTTAAATTATCTTCTGTAGATACAGTCAGCACATAGTGTGAAATTTAACCTAGAAAAACAAAGAAAAAATTAGAATATATCTTTGTTTCAATTAAACTTTTAAAAAGTAATCATTTTCTATCTATAACTTCTGAAAACACTCTTACATTGTAGTAACCCATTTTTTTGCACCTTTACCGAATTAAAGTCATAATAAAACATCTAGTCTTGTTCCTGCATAAAGTCTCCAAGAAAGAAGATATATACAACCCACCTAAAGAACCATGTGTGGTGGTGTGCAGTTTGGGAGGCTGAGGCAGGGGGATGGCTGTGAGTTTGAGGCTAGCCTGAGCTACACAGTGAGTTCAAGGCCAGTCTAAACCATATAGCTAAACCCTTCCCTCTCCCCTTTCACAAATAAATAAACAAACAAACAAACAAACAAATAAATAAGACAGACAGACACAGACACAGAGACACAGACATAGAGACACAGACACAGAGACATAGACAAGAGAGGGAAGGAAGGAGGGAATAAAAGAAAGGAAAAGAACTCATTTGATACTTCCAGTTAGTAATTAAAGTTAGATCCAGGACTTGGAGTTCTCTTAACATCTCTGACTTTTAAAATATTGCACATACATATACACATAAAGATATGTATATATTTAAAAGCTAATCTTTTAGGGTGCTGGGAACTCAGTTCAGCTGTAGAACATTGTTTAGTGAGTCCTGGGTTTAATCTCTAGCATGCATGAAGCCCTGGTGATTTGATCAGCAAAAGAATGAGGAAGACATAACAAAACAGAGACCTTTTTAGAGGGGGCTAACAATATTCTTCACTTGGACATGTTACATGGTTCTCTTTAGTGGTGAAGACTTACCAAGTTCTTTGCATACATGGACTTTTATGTATGCTCTATGTCAATAAAGAGGCTTTTGAAAAATTGGCTAAAATAAAAACTACCTTAACAATACTTTACCATCAAATTTGGTGAGAATAATGAGCTAAAAAAGTATAATGTTTTTCTTTTAAGTTTTAGATATTCTTAAATTTGGTATATAAGCAAATACCTTTTTAAAGCTCCCTGGATGGCCATATCATTTATATATAGTGTGTATACTGGCTAGGACAACACAGTTAAAATATTAATACAAACGTTTTTTAAATCCCTAGCTAGAGGGGCCTGGCAGGATGGCTTAATGGTCTAAAGCGCCTGCTTAGGAAAGCTTACACGGCTGCAGGGACCTCGATCCCGGCACCACATGCTGCACCAGCCCTGCCCTCAGGGCAGGCTGAGCCGGCCATAAAAACAAGATAAATATACAAACAAAAATTCTGAAACAAGAAAAAAAAAATTAAATTCCTAGCTAGATATGGCAGTGCATACCTATAATACCAACACTAAGAAAGCTGAACCAGGAGAATCACTGTGAGTTTAATGCCAGCCTGGGCTACATAATGAATTCAAGGCCAACCTGAAGTATGTAGTAAGAATATAAATATATATATATATAATTTAGTTGCCTTGAATCTTAGCAATGTTTATAATCCCAGAATTCTAGGAGGCAGAGAAAGCTCATAAATATAAGTTTCAGCCAAGCAATCTTCAAAAACTGAAGAGGTAGAGATTTAGCCTAGCGCTAAGGTCTGGATTTGATGACAATTGCTTAAAAAAGAAAATGAGGGTGGAGAGATAGCTCAGCAGTCTAAGCACCTGCCCAGTAAGCACAAGGACCCAGGTTCAATCCCTGGCACAGCATGCTGCTGGTCACCAATATAGGGCATGGTGGCCCATGCCTATAATCACAGCCCTGGGGAGGCTGAAACAAGAGGATCACTATGAGTTGGAGCTGTGTAGTGAGACCCTGTACCAAATACATCAATTAAAAATAAAGAACAAACTTCTAGCATGTATCATAAGCAATATTTACTAGTAACATACTTTTTAAAATGAGAATTGATGAATAAAGTATCACAGGATTAAGTTATTGAAGATTTGATTCTGCTCAGAACTTGGTTTACAAAGTAAACGTATCAATTCATGCAACAAATATAAACACTATTATTTGCCAGACTGCTTAAAATGTGGGGGAAGTAGCGAAACATAGCTTAACATGTTACAGTTATCTGCCTTTGTGTAGTCAACAGTCTCTTACAATTCAACTTAGGTGGTTTTTTTTTTCTTTTTTTTTTTTTTAACAAAGTATGCTATTTCACTTAGTATGCACTAGACTTCAGGTTCAAGTTCCAATTAACAAAAAATTAGAAGTTTAATCCCCCCATCAAAAACCCACTAAAAAAAAAAAAAAAAAACAAAACACTAAAATGAAAATAGCCCAAAATAAATTTAATGGCTTAGTACACAGTACTCAAGTTAATTTCATGTCAGTTCTATCATTAGCTACCTGTATATGTATTCCAATAGCTTTCATCATAGTATACCATGAAACTGTATTTTCACTTTTATAGTAAAGCATATTGTTAAAAAATTTTTTAATCATTTATTTATTTATTCATTTATTCATTTATTTGGTACAGGGTCTCACTATGCAGCTTCTACTCATCATAGTGATCCTCCTGTCTCAATCGTCCTGGTGCTGGGATTACAAGCATGTGCCACCAACATGCTGTTTCAGTGGCCAGCTTGGCTGCACGGCACAGGGCCAGCATTGCATGTGGTACTGGGGATAAAACCTGGGTCCTTGTGCACACCTCAGGCAGGTGCTTAGACTGCCAAGCACTGTATTTTAAATAAAATTCACCTACAAATAATGAATAGCTAAAAGTAGGTTTAATTATTACTGTTCAGACTATCTTTAAGATGCTGAAAAAGAAAGTAAGGCTATTGTACCCCTTTATGATAGCCCCGCCCAAACTGTAGGTTGTATTTTTTTTTTTTTCCCACTGTTTTAACTCAGGTCACTTGCTTTTATCCCTCTACTTTTTTCAAATTTTGTTTTTTTATAAACTTCATTTATTAAAAGCTGGGCATGATGGCACATGCCTGTAATCCCAGCACTTAGGAGGCTGAGGCAGGAGGATCAGTGCAATTTCGAGACCAGCCTGGGCTACAAAAGTGAGCTTAATACCAGCCTAAACTGCATAATGAGAACCTGTCTCAAAAAGAAAAAAAAAAAAACAAAACAAAAAAAACCCTCAATTATTTATTTGTGTTATGGCCAGCTCAACCTGCCCTGGGGGTGGGGCCCGGGCTGGCGCAGCATGTGGTGCCAGGGATCAAGCTGTGGTCCCTGTGGTTGTCGAAACTTTCCTAGGCAGGTGCTTTAGATGGCTGAGCCATCTTGCTGGCCCCTATCCCTCTATTTTTAATAAATGTGAAACTTTGCCACTGTTAAAAGAAAATGCCGGGCCTGGCAGGATGGCTCAGTGGTCTAAAGCAACTGCTTAGGAAAGCTTGGGCGGCTGCAGGGACCGCAGGTTCAATCCCCAGCACCACATGCTGTGCCAGCCCTGTCCTGAGGGCAGGCTGAGCCGGCCATAGAAAGAAACAAACAAACAAAAGTACTGAAACAAGAAAAAAATAAATAAAATTAAAAAAAAAAAAAAAAAAAGAAAATGCCAGTCATAGTGGGGTACATCTGTAATCCCAGCACTTGGGAGTCTGAGGCAGGACTGTTGCAAGTTTGAAGACAGTCTGGGCAATATATTGCGTTCAAAGCCAAGCTGAGACCCTGTCTCAAAGAAACAAGTGAACAAACCAAGGCCCAAGAAAAGAAAATATCTAATAACTATTTGAAGAAAATGATCCTGTGCTAATTTGTGTAAAATACAGGGATATTTGATGTTTGTTTATTTGGTACAGGGTCTGGTTATGCAGCTCAGACTCCTAGAAGTCCTCCTGACTTTGCCTTCCCAGCACTAGGATTACAGGCATACACCACCATGCCCAGTTTCAGTGGTCGACACTGCTTGTCCAGGGTTCTAGGGCTGGCACTGCATGCAGCACTGGGGATCGAACCTGAGTCCTTGAGCCTGCCAGGCAGGTACTCAGACTACTGAGCTACCTCACTAGCCCTTCAATGGTTCTTTTTTAAAAATATAATTTTATTAGTACATGTTTGTGACACATAATGAATGCACATACCACAGGGAGTTGGTATACATATATATCCTGTCTTAGTCCTTCCTTTCTATTGGTCTGAGTTTTAATGAATTTTGATTTTTAAAATTAATCAAAAAGAAAACACAGCACTTTAAATTCATAAACACTATACAAATCCCAGAGTACAAAAATAACTGAATATCATCGCAAAATTTTACTATTACTATAGCCAGATGTCACATACTGTGTTGCCTCACATAGCAAACAACTGGGATACTACTGTTACCGCAAAACAGATTTAGAGACTTAGCTAAAAGAAAAGAAAACAACAACAAAAACCCTACATATGTATTAATCTGGATACCACAAGACTGAATATGAAATACAAATAACTATTTATAGTTTCATTTACCATCACACACCTGCATTCTCTAATAGCTACTGACCTCATAGTTGTTTTGGACTTGCTGCCAAATCTAATGATCAGGTTATTATTCTCAATTTTCTTTTCCTGGTAATGGGAATTGAACTCAGGACCCTGTTTGCCAGGCCAGGCACTTGTGCTGCTGAGCTAAATCCAAGGCTCTGTTGTTCTCAGCTTGTCTTCTCAGAAAGGTATCAAACTGACATTCTTCAAATTGTCAAAGAATGACATTTCTCAATTAAAACTGAACTCTTAAACTTTTAAGTGCTAGAGTCCTTGTGGCTTTATCTTGTTTTGCCTTTTTAAAAAATCATTTTCCAGTTTAAAACCTGGAAATGCTGTTCAATTATACTTACACCAAAATCCAGATTTCTTACTATGGTTTACAAAGCACTAAATGATGACATATAATTATCTCAGCTTCATCTTCTAACATTTGTCCTCACCCCTACATCTTGGTGTCAGCTATTTTCTGTCTAATCTTTGAACTAGATGCCACTATTTTCATTTAGATGCTGTCAAATATGTCAACTGGGTTGGGGATATAGTTCATAAAAAGCACTTGCCCCTCAGCAGACTAAGCGTCTGCTTTGGCCCCCATCCCTGGGGCACGCTTTGCCAATGACTGAGTCCAAGTACAGTTGCACACACCTGTAATCCCAGCACAGGGGAGGCTGAAAAGAGAAGGATCACTATGAGTCTGAGCTGTGTAGCAAGTACCAAATACATAAATTAAAAAAAAAAAAAAAAAAAAGCATTGCCTAGCAAGTGTGAGGCCCGAGTTTGAATTCCTAGTGGTGCAAGCAAGCAAGCAAGCAAGCAAGGAGGAAAAGATGAAACCAACTATTCAGAGCTCTCCCTAGCTTCTTACACTCTATAATGACCTCTAGATCACTCTCATTGCACCACTATATTTAAATTATATTAGCAGAGATTAAATCTCATTGCTCACAATGAAAACAACAGATTCTCACTACAAAATTTTACACAAAATTTTAAGAATCCAAAGACCTGTGCAAAATCTACTAATAGATTCCTAGGACATTTAAGATCTCCAGATTAGAAAATCTACATTGTTCTCTTATGACTCTTAAAATTACAGCTAGTCAGCAATTGCCTGACAAGCATAAAGTCCTGAACTCAATTCCTGGCATAATAATGCCCTACCTGCAAAAAAACTACACCAAGTATTTGAGATATTCCGTATGTTCAGCATTCTAAAATAGGAAAGCACACACAAAATATATTATTAGTTTAATATTTCCCTCTTCTCCAGAAAGACAGTACATAGACAGTAACCAGCAAACTCAATTGCAAACTATCTCTGGTCTACTTGACATAATTTCCAAATTATGGTGGTGTAACAATGGGTTAAAATAAAGTCACAAAATGTTATTGGTACAAGACATTTTAGAGAACACTGAATTCTGGATTAACTAGTTTTCTAACATAAGGCAACTAATATTTTACTTATATTCCTATCTGGTATTGTTTTTCTTTTTTTTTTTTTTAATTTTATTTATTTTTTTCTTGTTTCAGAACCTTTGTTTGTTTATTCACTCATTTTTATGGCTGGCTCAGCCCGCCCGGAGGGCAGGGCTGGCACAGCATGTGGTGTGGGGGATCGAACCACAGTCCCTGAAGCTGCCCAAGCTTTCCAAAGCAGGTGCTTTAGACCACTGAGCCATCCCACCGGGCCCTGGTATTGTCTTTCTTTTTTTTTTTTTTTTGGTGGGACTGGGATTCAAACTCATGACCTTGCACTTGCCAGGCAGACACTTGTACCATGGAGCTATCTCCCCAGCCCAGTATTGTCTTTCAAATACCTTTTTTTCATTTAATTACCAAGAGCTAGTACCTTTTCCCTATTTTTACAGAGAAATAAAATAGCATTCAGAAACTTGTCCAGACAGACAGTAAATAGACACTACATAGACAGTAACCAGAAAACTCAATTCATTGGTCTACCTGACACTAAAGCCTATGGAAGTTTCACTAGTATCAATTTTACATGAAATAGACTGAACACAAGAGAAGTAAAAAAGTTCAAAGTCATGCAACTTCTTAATGGCAGAATTTGGATTATTTAGAGGCCAATTTTGCAGACTTTTAATGTCTTCTGCATCCCAATGCATTAATTCAAATTCATCACTGAACTTTTATATGATTAGAAATATCATTGTCATATTAAAACTGTAATTAAAAATATTTCACTTATTAACGTGGGGAAGGCTATGTAGACTGTTCATATATACATGCCCATTCTCTTTTTGCAAGTACTCAAATGCTTTGTTGGGAGGATTGATTATAAACACTGACTTAGACATAGGAAAATAAAACAATTGTTGAAAATACTAAAAAAGGAAAACTAGCAATTTACATAAAGCAATTATTTCTTCTGCACTTATATCAGTTTCAAACTCAGGGAAATTTTTTCAAGTAATATTTGTGTGTATCAGAATGTTTTAAGAAACATACTCAAATATTTCCCTCTGTCCCCCATATCTCTCATTCCATAGTTCTCAATATTATCACCACAGATAAACCACTGCATTACTTTCCTTTTGCATGTAGGTCAATATGTATGAATATATATTATCAATTGGAAGATACTTTAAATGATGTTATTTATGACTGTCTCCTCTCAATCAGTTTCTGTTAGAACTGATAGCCAGAAATAATGAAATCTTATTTTGTCACACTAAAAACTATTCATTATGTGATATAAAATGTTTGGTGAATAAGCTATGTCATGCCATGTCTATATGGAGCTACATTTTCCTTCTACTACATATATTAACAGTAATCACATAACTAAATACGTGAGTGCACATAATATCATGTTGACGAAGCTTAAATACAGGGAGATATAAACATACAAGACAGAGGAAACCGGACCAAAGGTGGCCAGCTCAACTTGCCTGGGTGCAGGGCTAGTGCAAAGCTCAGCTGTGTTAGTCTTTTTCTTTTTTGTCTTTTTGAGACAGGGTCTCGCTATGCAGTTCAGGCTGGCCTGGAGCTCAGTTTTGTAGCCACACCCGGCTTGTGTTAGTCTGTCTCTCTCCTCCCTCTCTCCCTCCCTCCCTCCCTCCCTCTCTCTCTCTCTCCCTCCCTCCCTTCCTCCCTCTCTCTATCTCTCTCCCTCCCTCCCTCCCTCCCTCTCTCCCTCCCTTTCTCTCTCTCTCTCTCTCTCTCTCTCTCTTTTATTTTCCTGGTACCAGGGATTGAACTCAGGACCTTGAGCTTGCTGGCAGGTGCTTAGACAGTCATAAAGCACGTATTCTACTGAGCTATCTCCCTGGCAATGTTAGTCTTTTGATAATAAATATTCTTACTGGGGTTGAGGTAGGTGTCTTCCTTGTTTTTTTTTGTTGTGTTTTGTTTTGTTTTTTTGTCTTATTTATTTATTTATTTTTGTCTTTTTGAGACAGGGTCTCGCTATGCAGTTCAGGCTGGCCTGGAGCTCACTTTTGTAGCACAGGCTGGTCTCAAACTCTCACTGATCCTCCTGCCTCAGCCTCCCAAGCGCTGGGATTACAGGCGTGAGCCACCACGCCCAGCTTCTTCCTTGTATTTTTGATAACTAGTGACTTTGAGTAAACCTCTGGTTTTCATGTTTGTTAGCCATTTGTATTTCCTGTTTTGAGAAATGTCTATTTAGGTCTATTATTGATTGATTGATCGATTGCCATGTTGGATATATCCCCAGTGCTTATCAACTGAGCTATGTCCCAATTGTGTTTTATTTATTTTTTAATTGTGTTTTATTATTTAAGACAGGTGCCCCAAAATGGATAAAACTTGTGATCCTTCTCCCTTACCTTCTCAGAGTATAGGAATTATAGGTATATACAGCCAGGCCCACTTTGCCCATTAGGTTATTTGGTGTTTACATTTTTAAATTTTCTTTTGAGTTAAGTTGTTTTTATATTTTATATATATTATATGTAGAATATATATAATTTGATATTATATTTTATATTCTATATATGAACCCCTTTTTAGATGTATAGTCTACCAATGTTTTTACCTACTCTGTAAGTTTGTCCCTTTGCTGTTTACTGGGCAGAAGTAAGAAGTTTCTTCTGCATTTTGAATATCAAACCCAGGAGCTTGTGCAGGCTAAGCCTCACATTACCAGAAGCTTTTAATTTGTTGTAATCACATTTGTATTTTGTTTGTGTTTTCTATGCACTTGGAGTTGTCTTCAAAAAATCTTTGGTCATTTCGAAGTCTTGAAGTATTTCCCGTTTTATTCTAGCAGTTTCATAGTTCCAAGTCTTAAATATGTGTTTAATCCATTTTGAATTGGTTTTTGTACCTGGTGGTTGATAGGGGTCTAGTTTCATTCTTCTGTGTATAGATACTCAGTTTTCCCAGAGTTCCATTCATTCAAAGACCATCCTGTCTCCAGTGTGTGCTCTTATGTTGAAAATTGGTTGGCAACACATATGTGGAGTATTTTCTTTAGATAATGGTCAAATACCATAGTATGGTGTGGAAGATTCTGTGTTTAGTCTATTCTCTTAACTTTTTTTTTTTGGGGGGGGGGGTCCTGCTTTGTTTCAACCATTCTTTCCCCTGCCTACTTTCCTTATGTTTTGTTGAGTCCGGAAACATGTTTGTTTTTCTTTTTATCTCGAGTCCACACATAGATTATACATTATGTATTATCATCTCTGTAACTTCCATTTACCAGTCATCTTAACTTTTGCCATAAATATTACTACCTCAGGCAAGCATCATTTCTCACACTCCTGCCCCAGAAGGCATTGTTGGGAGGCTATAAAACAGGAGAATCACTATGAGTCTGATCTATATAGTAGGACCTGTAGATTCTGCCCTAAAAATAAAATAAAATAATTTTATTTTTATTTTTATTTTTATTTATTTATTTATTTATTCTTTTGTCTTTTTTGAGACAGGGTCTCATTATGAAGTTCCGGCTGGCCTTGAGCTCACTTCTGTAGCCCAGACTGGTCTCGAACTTGCACTGATCCTCCTACCTCAGCCTCCCAAGTGCTGGGATTACAGGCATGCACCACCACACCCAGCAAAATAAAAAATTTTAAAAAGCTATGAAGAACAAGATTCTTTTAAAAACAAAAGATAGCACCTAGGTATTACGGTTTATGTCTAGTTGTCCCCCCAAAGCCTAATGCAATCGTGGAGCAGGGACTTCTAGAGTTTGAGACGTGACTCATGATCCACTGGGATTATATGTTATAGTACTGATGAGATTATAGGTTTGAGTACAGCTGGGATTATGGGTGTGGCCTGAGGTAGGTAGGCTGAGTCAGCAGAAAGCCTGGATATAACATAGAGACAGACAGAGAGACAGAGAGACAGACTGTTGCTCTCTGCTGTCCTGGTTGGTCAATTTTCTCGGTCAGCATTTCATTGCTGTCCTGCTGCCATGAACTGCTGCTCTCTGCCATGTGCTAGTCTGCCTTGGAGCCAGCCAAGTATGGACTGAAACCTCTAGTAACTGAGGTAAATAAAGCTTTCCTGCCGGGCGTGGTGGCGCATGCCTGTAATCCCAGCACTCGGGAGGCTGAGGCAGGAGGATCGATGCGAGTTCGAAACCAGCCTGGGCTATGAAAGTGAGCTCAAGGCCAGCCTGAACTGCATAGCGAGACCCTGTCTCAAAAAGACAAAAAAAAAAAAAAAAAAAACCTTTCCTTCCTTCACTTTGAGTGTCAGGTATTTGCCCCAGCAAGAGAGAAGAGTAACTAAGACACTAGGGATGGTGATTATATGCCTATGATGCCAGGACTCTCGGATGCTGAGACAGGAAAATCATAAATTCGAACTCAGTCTGGACAATTTAGCAATATAGAGACATTGTCCAAAAAAACTACAGGAATATTCATAGCTGAAACAAACACCCAGCACCTAATAATAGGCGAATAGTTAAATAACATAGAGGTGCAGCCATACTTTGGAACGGTAATGAAAGTTAAAAAAAAAAAGAACTTGTAGACTAACTAATACATATTACAACATCTGTATCAGCAAGAAAAATAATTTACCTGTAAGTACAAATATATATAAATGGATAGGAAAATGTCTTGAAAAAAACCAACTAATGGCAATTAAATTATAATTGGACATCTGGCAAAATGTATGTAGTTAAAATTTAAATTGAAACAAATTGAGAAAAAAAAGAAGCTAAGGGCTAAAAATATAGCAAGTGTCAGGCAGTGATGGGTTTGTTCCCTAGGACCTACGAAGGGGAGGAGGAGGTGAAAGGATGGGTAAGAGTAAAAACATAGTAATACACTTAAATACATTTAGGATTCAAACATTTTTCCTTATTAAACTGACCTTTTACACATTTGGACAGCTAGATGAGAAATTTACTATTTATTTTCAAAATCAATTTAACACCACTCCCCTTAATTTGGTGGAATTGGGGACTGAACTCAGAATCTTGTGTTTGCCATGCAGGCACTGTGCCACTGAGCTATATCCCGGCCCTTGTCTGATTTACTCTTGACACAGCACCTCATTAAGTCAATGAATTGCCCAGGTTGGCCTCACTCTTACAACTATCCTGCCTCAGTCTCCCAGAGTGCTGGAAGCATATGCTACTATTTAGTTTAAAGGCTAAGCATAGGCATAAGAATTACTTCCATTTCTATTAACTTAGTACAAGAGGGTGTGCAATTTTTTACTTCTTCATTTGTCTAGTACAATAGTTCTTAGTGACAACTATAACAAATTGTACAACAAACAAAATCAATTATCAGATCATTACAAATAAAAGCATTCTTGTGCCATCAACATAGGTCTAAGAATCAGCAAAATCAGTGTTTTTGAAATTCAAGTGTGCCTTGGAAATCTGATGATGAAGAAAAATAAAACTGGCCTGCTATCTGGTACATACATATAAACCTAGCACTAAGGCGACTGAGGCAGAAGGATAGCCAGGAATTCCAAGACAGTGTAGACTATACAGAGTTCAAGGCCAGCCTGAAGTACATACTAAGACCCTGTCTCAAAACAAAACAAGGGGTGGAGACCAGCCTGGGCTACAAAACTGAGCTCAAGGCCAGCCTGAACTGTACAGTAAGACCCTGTCTCAAAAGACAAAAAAAAAAGGGGGGGGGGGTGCAGCCAAATAGCTCATCAGATTAAAGCACCTGCAAGAAGGTGCAAGGGCTGAGAGTTCAATCCCTGGGCCTGCTGTGCTGGCCCCACCCCCATGGGGCACTGAGATGGCAACTGAGACTGGACATGGTAGTGTGCTAGGGAGGCTATAAATAGGCAGATCACTAGGAGTCCAATCTAGTGGTGAAACCCTGAACACCTTGTAGACCCTTCCCTAAAAAATACCAAAAACAAAAAGTATTAAGTTATTGTCAAATGATTCTCCTGCAGGATAAAGTCACAAAGCCAAGTTTTTTTTTTTTTTTTTTTTAGCATCAAATGTCATTTAATTACAGGTAATCTAAGAACGTCTATTTCCTCATTCTTTATTCTCAAAACTCAAGTTTTTGAAACTCTCTCTCAGTTTCTCAAATACAGTTGTTTTCCAGGTGTGGTGGGGGTATTCCTGTAATACTAGCACACAGGGAGGACAAGGCAAGAGGATTACAACGTTATATATGGTTTAATGAATATAATAAACATTCTTTCAGTCAAGAATAAGCATACAAGGGCCGGTGAGATAGCTCAGCAGGCTAAGTGCCTGCTCAGGCAAATGCAGAGACCAGGGTTTGATTCCCAGTACCATATTGCTCCAACCCCACCAGTGGATAGGCTCAGCAGGTAACTGAGATGGGGTATAGTGGCACACACCTGTAATCCTAGCATTGGGAAGGCTGAAATGGGAAGACTGTATGAGATCCAGCTGCATAGTGAGACCCTATACCAAATACATAAAATTTTTAAAAAGAATGAACATACAATGGGGTTGGGAGATAGCTAAGTGGCATAAGCACCTCTTGGCAAGCAAAAGGTTCAGAGTTTGATTCCCAGAATCCCCCAAAAAAGCAAACATAAATCCTACACTTCACTAAAACTGTTAAAATAACCATTAAAGGCATTTCATAAGTCTTAGTCTTCAAATTTTTAAATGTAACAATTTAGGGCCAGGGAAATGGCTCAGTAGAATAAGAGCTTGTCTGGCAAGCACAGGGTCCTGAGTTCAATCCCCAGTACCACCCAAAAAAAAAAAAAAAGTAACAATTTAAAAATGCTACACAGATCTGTTCATATCAACAGCCCTATTTGCATAGTTAAATTATACTACTCTAAAGATTTCATTTAAATTTACCACAAATGCATTACCACCTCCTCTATTACACATTCATTTTATATGTCCCTGTTGTAGAATAGAAGTTAAGATAATCAAACAGCTACTCTGAACTGGGCATCTTCTGAAGTATCATTATGCCCATCTTACAAATGGTTACTCTGGAGGTGGAGAAACACTATTGTTAAACTGGATTAAAATCCAGGTTACACATGAACTGAAATGTAAACTATCTTGGAAGAGATGATAAACAAAATTTTATTGTCCATAAGAAGAAAAATCTTTGATCTCTCCTTGTTTCACCCCTCCAGATGAGTCTTTAAAATCATTATTCTTAGCTGGGCATGGTGGCGCATGCCTGTAATCCCAGCACTCGGGAGGCTGAGGCAGGAAGATCAGTGTCAGTTTGAGACCAGCCTGGGCTACAAAAGTGAGCTCAAGGCCAGCCTGAACTGCATAGTGAGACCCTGTCTCAAAAAGACAAAAATAAATAAATAAATAAATAAATAAATAAATAAATAAATAATTATTCTTGACCTTAATTTTCGAATTCCCTGGAACATTTCTATAGTGACCAACATGTAGGACCACATCAGAAAGAAAAAGTCTTTAACTATCTTGAAAATAAAGCTAAAAGCAGGAAAATAAAAACACAAACAAAATCCCACAAAAAATTCATCATCATTGCCATTAGAATTATCAGCACAGTTCTCAAATAACTTAGAGGAAACAACAGTATCAAGTTAGACGGAGTTCAGTGTTTTTCTCAGAATGACACTGAAGAAAGACCTGCTAAGCCCGGTGCAGCACTGGAGATTAATCTAGGGCCTTCTTATTGAGTTTCATCTTCAGTATCCCACTCCTCTTTTGAGAAGGGATCTTCCTAAATCACTAAATTGCCTGGGCTGGGTTTAAGTTTTTCTTCCCCTTGTCTCACCTTTCCAAAGGGCTGGGGCCGCAGCCATGTATCCTGCTCCTGTTTCTCTTTATTAGTTCATCCCTCATCAGAATGAGCTAGGAAAAAAATTTTCTTCTATCTAATCTTTAAAAAGTCATTTTGTCATCTAGTCTTTATTCTTATATCTAATCTCTGCTTTCTTACCCACCTTCCAGTGTTCAACCACTGTACCTCAAATACATTAGAAACAACTGAACAAATACATCAAGAACCCTAGTAAATTCAATGGTTGTCTTAGTCACTTTTTACTCGTTGCTGGGACATATACCCGACACTCAAAATGAAGGAAGGAAAGGTTTATTTAGCTCACAATTATTGGAGGTTTCAGTCCATTCTTGGCTGGATCCAAGGCTGAGTGGCACATAGCAGAGAGCAGCAATTCATGCTGGCAGAACAGCAACAAAATGGCGACAGAGGCAGCCAACCAAACAGAGCAGCAGAGAGCAACAGCTCTAGTCTCTCTCTCTCTCTCTCTCTCTCTCTCTCTCTCTCTCTCTCTCTCTCTCTTTGTGTTCCTATCAGGTTCTCTGCCTTAGGATATCTGCCCTAGACCACACCCATAGTCTCAGCTGTACTCAGACTGACAATCCCATCAGTATTAAAACACATAATCCCGGGGACCATGAATCAAGTCTCAATCTATAGAAGCCACACCCAATGACTGCATGAGGCTTTGGGGGGACAACTAGATATAAACCATAACAATGGTCATATCTCAATTCTCTACTCTCTTTTACATAGTAAACAGCATTACACAGTAAGACATGCTGCCCTTTTCTGGCTTCTATGACAACATACTATCCACATATACCACTAAATAACATTCCTTCCTCCTTGTCAGTTGGTATTAAGTTTCTTGTCTGCCCATCCTTGAGATGTTGGTGGCTACTTAGAATGCCTTCTTCCATTCTCTTCTCTACAAACTTTCCCAGAGTGATTTATTTAATCTACTTTTATGCTTCCAAATGCCATTTAGAGTTTGCTGAATTCTAAATCTGTAACCATCCTGGACTCCCTGGATTATTGTGACAACCCCTTCCCTTGCCTAGCTTTAGGGTGTTGCCCATAATAACCAAGTTACTGAACCACAACCCATCCCTTAGTATGTTTTCCAGTCAGAGTTTCACTAAGTTAGCCTGGGTGTGCTCAAGCTTACAATACTCATGCTTCAGCCTCTGAAATAAATGAGATTAAAGTAGGCAATAACTAATTTCTTAACAGGTAATTTCCCATTAGATATCGCCTAACAGAACAATATTAAACTGTAATAACCTTGACAGCCCATCTTATTGAACTTTCCTTTATAGTATTAGGTACTTTTTTTTTTTTTTTTTTTTTTTTTTTAACAAATTAATGGTTTGTGGTAACCCTCTGTTGAGATAATCTGTCACTGCTATATTTTTTAGCAACAAAATGTTGAGGTTTCTTCTGCAATTTGCAGTAGTTGTTTTATTGAGGGGCTCATGACCAACAGCTTCCCCAAACCAGCCCTGCCTTCTCTACAAAAGCAACAGAAGATGAAATGGGGCTTCTGGTTAATGCAGTGGGGCTGGCTCATTCTGTCAAGGGAGCCGGGGCATGAGGGCCTCTCCAAGGCACAAGGGCAGACTGCTTGGAGGCTGGAGAAGTCCTGCACCCATCTGCTGTCCTGTGAGGATGCCGGGAAAATTCTCCTAAGGGAAACTGAGGCCCAAAGCCAGGGGAAACTAGGGGAAGAGGGAGCAGACAACAGGTTTCTGGAGCCAAGCAAGTCTGAAGAGGGCCTTCAGGATTGGCAACTCAACTGCTCCCCAAGCTTAAAGGCACACTCACTCATATCCACCACAGACACATGGGGCCAACTACCCTGGGCCCACCCCCCACCCCTGGGATGTCTCTGTTGCTGTCCAGTGGGTGGGTCCATGGTAGATGGGGTAGGGCTACGCAGAGGGTGGGTCCTTGGCATCACTACTGACTGGCTGCCTTACAAGTGTCTATCCAATCGCTGTACATATCCATGGGTTCTGACAGATGGGTAAAGTGATGGGCGTCTGGAATTCCTCTAGGCACATAGTAAGGAAATGACGCCAGTGTTTTGGGCATGGCTCATTTTTACATCGCAGGACTTCTCATGGTTGCAGAACGGGCAGGTAAACTGGGTCTGTAGGGTGCCTGTTATCTTGCTCTTAAGGGAACACTTCCTTTTCGACTTCCGGCATCCCATTTCCTCACAACAAAGACCAGTTCACCAACAAAATGTTTTAACTAAGGTATGTATGTTGGTTTTTAGATACAATGCTATTACACGCTTAACAAACTACAAAATAGTGTAAACTTAAGTTGTTGAATTTTAAATTTAATTTTATTTTTTTTCTTGTTTCAGAACTTTTGTTTGTTTGTTTGTTTATTTTTATGGCCGGCTCAGCCTGCCCTGAGGGCAGGGATGGAACTGCTGTCCCTGCAGCCACCTGAAGGCGCTTTAGACCACTGAGCCATCCTGCCGGGCCCCAGTTGTTGAATTTTTAGTAAGGTCTCTATGCAGTTCAGACTGGTGGGCTGGGGAGATAGCTCTGTGGCATAAGTACCTGCCTGGCAAGTGCAAGGTTCTGAGTTTGAACCCCGGTCCGGCAAAAAAAAAAGGACACAGACTGGCCTTCAACTCAACAGCATCCTCCTGCCTCAGTGCTGGGATTACAGCCACACACTACCACAATTGGTTTTATTTTATATTTTTTAACTTAACTTTTATATGCACCCAGAAACAAAAAAGTGTGTGTGACTACTTTATTGTAATATCTGGTTTAAATATATTGGTTTGGAAATAACTTTGTGAACTTGGGTTCCTTTAAATATCAGAGGTATCTTTCCTCTATTCTCCCCTATTTTCTCTATGATCTCACGATCTCAAGACACAGAAAATTATCCTTTACATATTAGCAGAACCTTCAATAGGGCCAATGTGAAACTTCTAGGAAAGAAACTTACCATTTTGGAGTAACAGATAAAGGTCAAAAGTCTTGAACAACACTAGAAACCAAACCAACCACACCTAAAACAGAATACTACCCAATGAACAAAAACAATGCTTCTCAAGTGCATACAAAACATTCTTCACAACAGAGAATAAAGCAAATGTCAATAAATTTAAAAAATTAAGAGGGCTGGTAGGATAGCTCAATGGTCTAAAGCACCTGCTTAGTGAAGCTTAGGCAAGCATAGTGATTGAGACTTGATCCCTGGCACCACATGCCATGCCAGTCCCACCCCCAGGGCAAGATGAGCCAGCCACAAAAAAGAATTAAATAATAAAAAGGCTCCCTTCTTCCTGACTACCATGCTATATACAAGCCTCTTCTGCTGTACTGCCCACACTGGAGCCAGCTCACTATGGACTAAAACCTCTATACACTGTGAGCTAAATAAAACTTTCCCTCTTAAAAAAAAAAAATAATAATAATAATAATGTCTTCTGACCACAATAAAATGGAAGTTGGAAGGCCGGCCAAATGGCTCAGTGGATTAAACTGTCTGCTTAGGCAAACAAAGCAGCTAGAGTTCAATCCCCAGCATGGTGTGCTGGCCCCACCCCTGGGGTGTGCCAAGACACTGATTTGAGATTGTGGTGCCCACTAGTGATCCCAGCATTTAGAAGGCTGAACACTGGTGGATCACTATGAATCTGTAGTGAGACCCTGTTGACCCTGTACTAAAATACAAAAAGAAAAAAGAAAGTTGGGAAGCTCACAAATACACAGACAAATTAAACACATCCCTAAATAACCAATGTATCCAAGAAGAGAAATTAGAAAAATATTTTGAAAAAACTGCAAATGAATGAAAATGATACATCACACCAAAATTCACAGAATACAAGTCAAACAGGGCTTCACTGGGAAATGTACAGCTTTTATGCTTATATGTTAAAATAGAATGTCAAATCAATAGTCTTACTTTGCTGCACGTAATGCACAGGCTCATCCCTCTAAATACCAGCTACTTGGAAAGGCAAGAGAGTTGTAATTTCAAGCCCAACCTAAACAATTCAGCAACTTAGACACTGTATTAAAAAAAAAAAAAATCCAACGAGTGCTGGGCATATAGCTCAGTATGACTACCCTGGTTCCCTGGTTTAAAAATCTTTTTTTTTTTTTTTTTTTTTTTAACGTATTTAGGAGCTGGGGAGAGAGAGCTCGGTGGCACAAATGCCTGCCTGGCAAGTGTAAGGCTGTGAGTTCAAACCCCAGTCTTGCAAATAAACAAACAACAAGTACTTGGTACAGGGTCTCACTACACAGATCACACTTCTAGTGATCCTCTTGTTTTCAGCCTCCCAAGCACTGAGATTATAGATACACATTACCACACCCAGTCTCAATCACCATCTCCCAGTGGCAGGACCTACTCCCCAGTCTGTGTCCCTAAATCCTTGAAACAGGGAATTTCTAAGTTGCTGAAGTGCTTGTGAGAAAAGGCACAGCAATGATGTTACAATTCTCAAAAATAACACTTGATTTGCAACCCTTTGGTTGCTTAAAAGTAATTCTTTTTATTATTATTATTATTATTATTATTATTATTATTTACTTATTTATCTTTTTTGTCTTTTTGAGACAGGGCCTTGCTAGAAAGCTGGCCTTGAGCTCACTTTTGTAGTCCAAGCTGGCTTGAACTCACACTGATCCTCCTGCCTCAGCCTCCCAAGGGCTAGGATTACAGAGGTGTACCACCATGCCCTAAGAGTAATTCATAAGAACCTGAAGAAGTTATTTCAAACAGTTGTGTTTGTCATTCTTGTAAAACTAGAGAATCAAACTGTTTTGTAAATAAAACTCATCCTAAAATTTGAAGTTTTAAACAAATTTAATTTTTACAAAAAACTGATGCTGTAAAAAATTTAATTCTTTTTTTTTGAAGATTATTTTTTTAAATTTTTTAAAAATTTTATTTATTTATTTTTCTTGTTTCAGAACCTTTGTTTGTTTATTCACTCATTTTCATGGCCGGCTCAGCCCACCTCGAGGGCAGGGCTGGTGCAGCATGTGGTGCCGGGGATCGAACCATGGTCCCTGAAGCCGCCCAAGCTTTCCCAAGCAGGTGCTTTAGACCACTGAGCCATCTCGCCGGGCCCAAAAAATTTAATTCTTAAAAAAATAGTACCAGGGGACCGGGGAAATAGCTCAATAAAACAAGCACTTGCTTGGCAAGCACAAGGGCCTGAGTTCAATCCCTGGTCCTGAAAAAAAAAAAAAAAAGTACCCAAAAAGAAGGTGTTACGATTTATGTTCAGTTGTCCCCCCAAACCCTCATGCAGTCACGGGGCAGGGACTTCTATAGATTCAGACTTGACTCATGAGTCACTGGGATTATATGACTTAGTACTGATCTAGAGTTTGAGACTTGATCCATGATCCCTGGGATTATGTGTTTCAGTACTGATGGGATTATTGGTCTGAGTAGGGCTAGGACTATGGGTGTGGTCTAGGGGGGATATCCTAAGGCAGAGAGCCTGACTGGAATATAAAGAGCAACAGAGAGACAGACTCAATCTGTTGCTGTCGCTCTCTGCTGGTTGGTTGGTTGCCTCTGTTGTGATTATTGCTGTTCCACCTCCATGAGTTGGATGCTCCGTTCTGTTCCACTCAGCCTTGGGCCAGCTGAATATGGACTGAAACCTCCAGTAACTGAACTAAATAAACCTTTCCTTCCTTCATTTTGCATGTCAGGTATTTGTCCCAGCAACGTGTAAAAAGTAACTAAGACAGAAGGGGAATAAAAGGTGATTCGGAATGTAGCTCACTGGTTGAGTGCCCTCCTGGGTTGGGACTTGCAATCCTCCTGCCTCAGCCTTTCAGAGTATGAAAGCATTTTCAAAAAAAAAAAAGAAATGATCAGGAAAATAAAGGGGGGGAAAAACTCATAAATAAAGAGGTATAGTTCTACCTACATTACAGAAATAAAAAGCTTTATAAGTGAATACAATCATAATAAACACCAGGCTTGGATTAAATGGACAAATTCCTTAAAAGCCACAATGGGAGACACTGGCTAAAAAAATGAAGCTGGGCATGGTGGCATACTTACAATCCCAGCACACAGGAGGTTGTGGCAGGAGGATGACTGCCAGCTTTTTTTTTTTGGTCTTTTTGAGACAGGGTCTCGCTATGCAGTTCAGGCTGGCCTTGAGCTCACTTTTGTAGCCCAGGCTGGCCTTGAGCTCACACCAATCCTCCTGCCTCAGCCTCCCAAGTGCTGGGATTACAGGCATGCACTACCACGGCCAGCGGCAATTGCCAGCTTTTAAGACCAACTGGGACTACAAAGTGAACTCAAGCCAGCTTGAGCTGCATAGTGAAACTCTAATGAACCTGGAGATCTATAACCAGGGACTCACTTAATAACAAAAATTATTCCCACACTTGTAATCACAGCATGAAGAAAGCTGAGGCAGCAATATTGCCTGAGACTGAGGCCACCTGGGCTTACAGTATATTCAAGATTAGCCTGGACTATACAGCAAGACCCTGTCTTGAAAACAAAACAACTGTTCCCTAAGAAAAGCTCAACATCAATGGATCCACTGGTAAATGCTAACAAAAACTGAAATATTAATTCTACGTAATTCTTACAAAATAGAAGAGGAAGGTGTGCACCACCTAGCTCGTTCTATGGCCAGGATTAATCATTATATCAAAATGAGACAGAGGCACTATAAGAAAAATCAAAACCCAAGAATACGGCTTATCACATTACTGCTGTGAAGCTGGGCATGGTGGTACACACCTGTAATTCCAGCACTAGAGAGGATGAGACAGGCATATCATTGTAAATTTGAGGCCATCTTGGTCTACACAGGAAGTTTAAGGTCAGCCTGAACTATACAATTAGACCTGTCCTCAAAAAAAAAAAAAAAGGGAGTTGCAAATGCAACATGTTTTGCTATGACTGGGTGATCTATGAATGTATACTCTGAACAATACATTTCTTGGCGTTAAAAACAAAAATCCAATATATTTGATAATAATAAAATATTAGCTTTTTTTTTTTTGGTCTCGTTATGCAGTTCAGGCTGGCCTTGAGCTCACTTTTGTAGCCCAGGCTGGTCTTGCACTCACACTGATCCTCCTGCCTCAGCCTCCTGAGTGCTGGGATTACAGGCGTGTGCAATATTAGCATTATTAAATGTATTGTTTCTATAATCTTTGGGTCAAAGGTTAAGGACATTTTCACTGATCTGTTTATTTTTGTGGACTCTGCTTTACTAATTTCCAGAAAATAATGTCCAAGTGACTTTCAATTGTAAGTACTTGAAAAATAAGGTCACAAGAAGTGAAAGCTGGCTATTGCAGAATCCTGCAAAAACAGGATTCTGGAAGATTGAGATTAGGGATCTCAACTTAAAAGTCTAGCTTAGAACGCTTAGAGACACTAATCTCACAGGGGGAGAAAAAAAAGAAAAACTGATTGACTTTCTACTTTAGATTACTTATAGGTTAGCTTTACAAGTAAATTGTCATTTTGAAGAGTTTAAAAGAACAAATGAATTACATGAATTCCAAACACAAGGTTATAGTGACAATGAATCTTACTTTTATGACATCAATTACTCTTCCATTTTTTTCACAAAGTAATTTGGAAAAGGAATGTAAACTGTAAAAGGGTAAAGGAGATAGCACAGTGGACTAAGTGCCTGCTTAGGCAAGTGCAGCGATCTGGCACCACATGCTGCGCTGGCTCTGACTCAGGGCACACTGAGCCAACCACTGAGACTAGGCCTGGCAGTGCACACTTGTAATCCTAGTACTGGGAAGGCTGAAAACAGGAGGATCACTAGAGTCCAAGCTATGCAGTGACACCCTTATACCATGTACCAAATACATACATACATACATACATACATACATATAAATAAATAAATAAATAAATAAAAGAAGATGTCTTAATAATTCCCAAATAGCTTCTACTATTAGAGAACTTATTTGCTGCGACTAGGGTCAGAATGAAATATAAGACATTTCCATCAAAATGCATAATGACAATCTTCAAGAGATAAAATTTACCCCCAGGTTTGTGTAGTATATATGGCAGGGAAGAGGGAATAAAAGGACAAATGAAGCCTTACAATAAGTTGTAAAATCTGTAAGTTTAGTATTATGCTTTATGCTTTAGTAAAAATAGTGAGTCCTATTTTTTTTTTTTTTTTTCTTCTTTTTGAGACAGGGTCTCGCTATGCAGTTCAGACTGACCTTGAGCTCACTTTTGTAGCCCAAGCTGATCTCAAACTCTCACTGATCCTCTTGCCTCAGCCTCCCAAGTGCTGGGATTACAGGTCTGCGCCAACACACCCAGTTTGTGAGACCAATTCTTTAAAAAAAAAAGGTTGGCTCTGTGCTTTTAACTCTGCACCTTTACCCTATTTCTCTACTAGCATTAATATGTAAGCTCCCTCAGGGAGAGTCTTTCCTGATCATTTTATTCAAAATTAATACCCTAATCCCAGTCCCTCCTTTATCTTATGCTACTATACAATAAAATAACATTTTCAAACAAGAAAACTGACTCAGATAATGAATGCATCAAGCCAAAAAAAATTCTAAACTTAATTTTAAAAAATATGAGAAGCCTTATATACTTTCTTTGGAGGAGGGGGTGGGAAGGGGTTGAAACATCTTACTGTGTATTCCAGGCTAACCTTGACCTCCCTATGTAACCCAGGCTCATGATGATTCTCCCAGCTCAGCCAAGTACTGAAATTATAGGTATGCACTGTCATCCCCAGCCTTATGTATGCTTTTTAAGGGGTTGGGAGGATAGCTGAGGGGTCTAATCACCTAACTGAAAAGCATGAGAACCTGGGTTTTATCCCCAGTACCCCATGTCTTGGTGTCACACTCCTATTATAGAACTGGGGAGGCTGAGACAGGAGGATCACTATGAGTACAAGTTGCATAGCCAGGCCCTATACCAAACAAATAAGTAACTTAAGTTTTTTAAAGTTTTTAGTAAACTTAATAAGAGGCTAGATAGATTCTGCAGAGTGACAGTTTTAATCAAAACAGCTGAAAACCTGCTATCAACAGGTAATATAAAAGCTTACAGTTTTCAAAAGTAGTAATTGTAAGGCAAGCATTTCAAAATGAATATTAAAATTCTAGTGTCTGCTGGGTGTGATGGCACATAACTATAAGCCAGCACTCTGAGAGGCTGAAGCAAGAGTATTACAAGTTAGGGGGTTCGCCCTGGGTGAGCTGGCCAAACCCTATCAAAATAAAAAGCAAAGTTCCAAGCTATAGCTCACTATGAAGGACCTGAGTTTAATTCCCAGTGCCAAACAAAAAGTAACACTTTTGCAGAAAGTGTGGATGAAATAAAGAAGCTTTTATGCAAGTATGCCAAATATTCTGAAAAGAGCAAATGAAGACCATACAATGTGTAGCTAGTTATAGCAAAAAAACTAACTATAAAAACAGAATTTACTTAAAAAAAAATAAAGTTGACACTTTTAACATCATTAGTTTAGGAAAATACAATTCCCACTATAATTAATTTGGACTTACAGATCAAAGTATAGTTTGCAGTCCTTTTTTTTTTTTTTGTATTAGGAATTGAACTCAGGACCTTGCACTTGCCAGGGAGGCACTGCACCACTAAGTTATAACCCCACCCCTCAAAATGTACTTTGAATAATTTTTTTTTTAAAGGCAAGGTCTCACTACATAGTTTAGACTGGCCTTAAACTCTCCATGTAGTCCAACCTGATCTCAAAACCAATTCTCCTGCATCAGTCTTCTAAATGCTGGGATTATAGGCATATGCCACCACCCCTGGTTTAGTCTGAACAGAACTGAAATGCAATATGGTTTAGGATACCCAAAATGTTTAGTTGAATACTATTCCCCATTACCAAGCAAATCACACTAGCACTAGAAACTTTTTTGTTATTTTTAGATGATATTTGGAGGGAAAACCCTTCTTAGTCATGACTAAATTTCTCTTTGTAGAGAGAAAACATATAAGAGGCAACACCACAGGGACCAAGGTTTGATTCCCAGCACCACATGCTATGCCAGCCCCACCTCCAGGGCAGGCTGGAGCCGGTCATGGTCATAACGGAAGGAAGGAAGGAAGGGAGGGAGGGAGGGAGGGAGGGAGGGAGGGAGGGAGGGAAGAAAATAAATTTCTTAGGTCAGTTGGGTGCTGAATCATGCCTGTAATCCCAACACTTGAGAAACTGAGGCAGAAGGATCACTGCAAGTTCAAGGCCAGTTTGGGCTATAAAGTGAGCTGAAGGCCAGCATGAACTGTACTGTGAGATCCTGACTCAAAAAGAAAAAGGTAAATTTCCCCATTTGAGAGTCTATGGTCACCCCCCCCCCTCCACTTACACCCCTGCCAAGGTCCCTAGCACCTTTTTTTTTTTACTTTGAGGCAGGGTCTTGCTGTGCCCAGGTTAGGCTCAAACTTGTATTTCTCCTGTCATCAGCCTCCCAGAATATGGAGATTATACATATGCATGACCATTCTTAGCTCTCATTTGAAATTCTAATTGTCTAAATAATGAATAATAAATTTACTAAGTCTGTAGTGATAGCTTGTATAAATTATAAAGACACTTTAAAATTACATAATATATAGTCAAATTGGTCATCAATAACTTCTCCATATGAGACTATTTTTTTTTAATAGTCAACAACATTAATTTTATTTGCATTTATTTTATAATTAATTTATTCCCGTGCCATAAGTTTTTGTTTCTTCAGTTTCTTCTGGGATATCTTTTTCTTCTGTGCAACCTCCTCCTCTGGCTTAGGAACAATTTGTTCCTTTTCAGTAAGAATTATCTCAATATGGCAGGGGGAGCTCATGTATGGGTTAATCTAACCATGAGCTCTGTAAGTACGGTGGCGCATCTTGGGTGCTTTGTTCACCTGGATATGTTCAATAACCAGAGAATCTACATCTAAACCCTTAAGTTCAGCATTACTCTCTGCATTTTTAAGCATGTGCAGCAAAAATTCAGCACTTTTTTTGGGCCACCGACCCTGTGTCCAGCCCCACTGTTTGGCCTGGGCACACTTACCAACTCCACCATTGTAACGTCGGAATGGCACACACTGCTTCTTTAATGTGACATCCTTCAGATACTTGGTGGCCTTTCGGATATGCATACCCTTGATGGCCTGGGCAGTTTCACGTGTATTCTTAAAATGAACGTGAAGATTTGAGCCTCTTGATTTGCATGATTTTGTGGGGTTTTCTGGATCGAGAGAGTAGCGAACCATTTTCACAGGACACCACAGGCCGCTTACAGGAAGAGCGAGACTAACTATTAAGAAACAAATCCAGGGCCTGGCGGAATGGCTCAGTGGTCTAAAGCGCCTGCTTGGGAAAGCTTGGGCGGCTTCAGGGACCACGGTTTGATCCCCGGCACCACATGCTGCGCCAGCCCTGCTCTTGTGGTGGGCTGAGCCGGCCATAAAAATGAGTGAATAAACAAATAAAGGTTCTGAAACAAGAAAAAAAAAAAAAATAAAATAAAATAAAAAATTCTTAAAAAAAAAATTAGAAAAAAAATTCCTAAAAATTAAAAAAAAAAAAAAAAGAAGCAAATCCAGGTAACAGTAATCCTGAGAGAACTAGAACAAAATAATCTAGGTTCTATTTCCAACTCTACCACTGAATGGCTCTGAGATTTGTATATTCTAAATATTCAAAAGGTTTAGAGAAAAAAAAAGTAAAAAAAAATTAAATGACTTTATAAAACAATGTAAAAAATAAAATGACTTTAGTTTTAGGGATAAACAAAGTACAGTAAAACATAACAGTATAAAAGGAAAACATACTATTAAGGCTAGACACTTATGGGGGAATGATTTATTTTAAATTATGCTGTATAAATCAGCTGACAGCACAGGCAACAAAGCAAAGCACTTAAAATGTAGATATAAGGACAAATTAAGACTGTGCAAACAGGTACATTCTCTATGACAATGAATATAAATAGAAAAATGAAATCGGAACATGTGCTTCCCAAGGTGGTAGACACTAGCTATGTGTGGCTACTGGGCCCTAGGAATGTGCTGGTATGACTGAGGAACTACATTTTAAACTTTATTTAGTTAAAATTGAAATGTATGCAATGACAGAGTACTATTCAGTGGTAAAATGAAATGTGTTGTAAAGCCCTGAAAAAAGATTCTTAAATGCACATTGCTAAGTGAAAGAGAACAGTCAGAAAAAGGGCTCCTGTAACAGTCTCAGTTACAGAGAAAGAGAAACATAGGGCCAATATCAAGGTCTCTAGGATTCATTCAAAAAGCCAGGTGTGGTGGTCTAAGACTAGAGTCCCAGCTACTTCCACTCATGAGTTTGAGATCAGCCCAGACAACAAAGTGAATCCTTACCAAAGATTTATTTAACAGGATTAAAAAGTAGCCCCTTCAGGCCAGGGAGACAGCTCAGTGATCTAAATGGCAGGGGACAACCCTCTTGGGGGTCCCCCTCCTGTCCCTCTCTCAGACAAGAGCTTCCTTTCCCCCAATAAATATATTCTGCTCATAACCTCCATTTAAAAAAGCCTAACTGGCAAGTGCAAGGATCCAGATGTTCGATCCCTTGTACCACATTCTGTGCCAGTGCAGGTGCTGAGCCAACAACTGAAACTGGGCGTGGTGGCACATGCCTGTAATCCCAGTGCTGGGGAGGCTGAAAACAGGAGGATCATTATGAGTCCAAGCTCCATAGTAAGACACCTATACCAAAAAAACAACAACAAAAAACAGTACCCCTTTCAGCAAGAATTAAAACTCTAAATATTATCAAAGATTAAATCAGCAAAAATCATAAAGTTTTAATAATAGATATCAAAGTGTTACAATGTAAACCTAAAAATCATTTCCCAGCATGACCTCAAGTAAGTCCTTTCATTTTATTTCTTTTCACTAGGCTTGAAGACACACACCTGTAATCACAGTGTTTGAGAGGCTGAGCCACAAGGATCACTGGGAGTCTAATAAGGCCAGCCTCGGCTATATAGGGAGTCCAGCCTGGACTACACAGTAAGACCCCATCTCAAAAATAGAAATAATAAACAACAGTTTGATTTATATTTCCTCTGTACCTAAAGAAAAACTAAAAGACATAATTTCTAGATAAAACTGTTAGTTGCTCATATTTATAAGATTAAATTTTAGTTAATTCTCACAACTGAATTTAAAAAACACAAATCAAGAGAATTTGAATAAATTCTGAATAAACTAAAACCAGTGCTACAATCCTAGAACTTGGGAGGCTGAGGCTAGAGAATGGCTGCAAGTCTGAGGCCAGCTTAGAGTACACACTAAGTTAAAAGCCAGCCTGAACTACACAGTAGACCCTCTCTCAAAAGACAAAAACAAACCCCCTCTCAACTAAAATAAACTCTCAACTTTTCTTTCACAAAGAGCACAGGCAGCATGCCTATTGCAGGAAGACAGGCAGTGCAAAGAGGTGATTTTTTCCTTCTTAATTACATCCTAAAGTTTTTTCTGTAGATTCGGTTGTACATAGTGTTTTTCCTCAATCTTGTCTCAAAACAGTGTTAAATCCAGAGGTTAAAAAATAAAATGGGGGCCCAGCAGGATGGCTCAGTTGTCTAATGCGCCTGCTTAGGAAAGCTTAGGTGGCTGCAGGGACCTCGGTTCGATCCCCGGCACCACATGCTGTGCCAGCCCTGCCCTCAGGGCAGGCTGAGCCGGCCATAAAAATAAATAAATAAACAAACAAAAGTTCTGAAACAAGAAAAAAATTAAAATGCATGCCAACAATGTAAAAAAGGGGGGAATTTTTTCAAATTAAATAGAGGTTTTGGTTATACATTGTAAATGTACTAAATGCTACTGAACTGTTCACATTGACACGTTTAATAACAGGAGGATCACAAACTTACTAACTAAACAAGACCTCTGTCTCAAACCAAAATGTCCTGGAGATAATAGCTCTGCCTGAAGGCCCTGGGTTATCCCAGCACTACCCCCACCCCCATCCCTCAGGACAAAATGGAACTCTTTAGTGAAAAACAATGCCATCACATAGCTTCCTGGAAGGGCATTTGCCAAGTGTGTGTAGGCCCTAGATTTGTTTTCCAGCATCACGTCCCTCACTAAAAAAACAAAAACAAAAAAACCTAATTGCTATTGTTATATAATTTAATAATATTAAATTATTACCATATATGTACAATTATAATCAGTGAGAGATGTAATAACTGAAAACATTTTTGAGATATATAAAAAGAATACTGCTGCCATACATGTGTAAATAACTTCAAAGAAAAATATAAGAGAGCCTTAAAATATTTACGTCTATGACTGAAAGTGACTTAATTGAATGTAAAAGGAAATTCTTTCCCCAAACTTCAATCCATCAGGAAAACATGAAATATGTCACCTATTATACAAAAGCAAACAACAGTACATTAGAGGAAAACAATTATAAGTGTGACCAATAGTGGATATGAATGTCATCAAATTATCTTGGGTATGCAAGGCAGTGTCACTGTAGATTGGGGACACTTGACAATGAAAATATAAAGAGTACCCTAGGAAATCTAAATTTTTTTTTGTCGTCTTTTTGAGACAGGGTCTCACTATGCAGTTCAGGATGGCCTTGAGCTCACTTTTGTAGCCCAGGCTGGTCTCGAACTCGAACTGATACTCCTGCCTCAGCCTCCAGAGTGCTGGGGTTACAGGCGTGTGCCACCACACCCAGCGGAAATCTAAAGTTTAAAAAAAAAAAAAAAAAATTCATTGTACAAATGCCTGACAAAATTTTTCTTACATCACAACCTCTAAGTCTAGCCTAAACCCAGCCTAGACTTCAGAATTATGCAGAAAAGGAGATGTTTAAGTGGATCCTAGGCAACAGGATGATTTTGAGATCTGTGGCTGTTATGGTATAGGCTAGTGGTGGTAAATAAATGGCACACCTGCCAACAGCAGGCTGTTTGTGTCACTGAAAGCTTTAAGTAGTTTGCCATGACTGGAATAGACCAGCCTAGTGAGTTCAATCCTGAAGAATGCCTGACCCTAAGCATAGACAAAGCCAAACTTAACCAGGTCAGAGTCCCTGCCAGGGAACATCTGATCTGAGGTATTCACTAAACTGGGATCGTTTTATCAGTTTACTCTGCACTCTGTTGAGGATGCTGCCCAATTTCAAGAGACATGCGATTAGACCCCATCATACTTCCCATCAAACTTTAGAACCTACCATGAAAAATAGTGCAGAATTCTAAGTGGTCTATGGCTTAAAGAAAAAATGATCAACAAGTTTCAAACATTATCTGACCCAACTTTAATACCATTGAAAGTTCTTAAAGTTATTTTTAAATTTTATCAAGTACTTCAAAGGCACAATTCAGTAATTATTTATACAAAAATATTTTATTTCTTTTATTTTATGGGGAAAAAAGGTAAAACAATTTTATATCAAAATAATAGAAGCTGGGCGTGGTGGCTCACACCTGTAATCCCAGCACTCGGGAGGCTGAGGCAGGAGGATCGGTGCAAGTTCGAGACCAGCCTGGGCTACCAAACTGAGCTCAAGGCCAGCCTCAACTGCATAGCTAGACCCTGTGTCAAAAAAAAAAAAAAAAAAGAAAAAGGAGAGGCAGGGAGTCAGCTGAGTGACACAGCATCTGTCTGGCAAGTGTGAGGTCCTAAGTTTCATTCCTGATACCTCCTCCCACAAAACTAATAGAATAACAAGTTAATTTACATAACAAATTAAAGCCATAGAACTGTAATAATGCCACAATCTATCCAATTTAAATGGTATGAATTTATTTCATGGTGCTCAGTTCTGCTAAAAACAAAACTAAGTGTTTCTTTTCTGATTCACATGAATAAATACTTTCTTGGTCACATAAGTGAATATTTGGCTGGGCACAAATAATAGAAAATTAGAGCTAATGCCAATACAGTATTACAAAACTTAGTTGACAGATTTAAAAAAAAATCGCTAACATGGAAAACGTTTTAAAGTTTAACAGTGGCAGCCAGCAGTGGTGGTACACGCTTGTAATCCCAGCACTTGGGAGGCTGAGGCAGGAGGATCAGTGCGAGTTCGAGACCAGCCTGGGCTACGAAAGTGAGCTCAAGGCCAGCCTGAACTGCATAACAAGACCCTGTCTCACAAAGACAATAATAATAATAATAATAATAATAATAATAATAATAATAAAGTTTAAGCCGGGCGCAGTGACGCATGCCTATAATCCCAGCACTCGGGAGGATGAGGCAGGAGGATCTGTGTGAGTTTGAGACCAGCCTGGGCTACAAAAGTGAGCCCAAGGCCAGCCTGAACTGCATAGTGAGAGCCTGCCTCAAAAAGACAGTAAAGCATCTAATTTGTATTACAAACCCTAGTTTGAATAAGCTCTTTTACTTCTACTATGATCTTTTTGCTACAGTACTTACTCAGCTTCTCCTAGCCTGTTTTTTTCTCTATATAAAAACAATACTATCAACACTTAAACATAATGAAGAGGATTAAATAAGATGTTTCTACTCACTCAACAAATATTCTGTGAAACACTATAATTTCTTTTTTGCACAAAATTATCCTTTCCAAGTCTTTCCTAATAGATTAAACATATATTAACTTTTTTGTTTTAACTTTTAATGTTAACAAGAAAATACAAGTATAATCCTTACGTTACGGCTCCAAAACTTATTAGGAAATGTTTAAGTTATTACTTCAGAAAATCTGAACTGAAATGAGACTAAGCATGAATATTGAAGATATAACGTTAAATTGAAGAATCATATTTAAACAATTTTGACATAAAATAACTAAAATCAATTTCCATGTGAAAAGTTTTCCACTAAGATCAAAATATCTGCAGCACTGTTAGGTATAAAGTACTAATATTTATTCACCATATTTCAAATCCTCTATTTTTATTCAATTACTAGTCTATCCTTGTGAAAGAAATAGGAATTAGACTAGTGCTGTTCATTATACTAATCACCTGACAAAGCTTTTAGTTGTGACAGACACAGATCAAGTCTAATTAGAAATTCACCCTTAAAATTGGTGAAGGATATTAGCTCCTCTCTCTGAACGGTCAATCTTTCTTTAAGAATTTGAACTGAATTGCCAGGCGTGGTGGCTCACGCCTGTAATCCCAGCACTTGGGAGGCTGAGACAGGAGGATCAGTGCGAGTTCGAGACCAGCCTGGGCTACAAAAGTGAGCTCAAGGCCAGCCTCAACCGCATAGTGAGACCCTGCCTCAAAAAGACAAAAAAAAAAAAAAAAAAAAAAAAAAAAAAAAAAAAAAAAGAATTTGAACTGAAGCCCCTACCATGAGAGACTCTGCAACCGAATATTAAATAGTGCATAGCAATTTCCGAAACAAAACCAGAGTTGTTTTCAGCTATTTGTAAAAGTTTTGCAATCTTACAAAATATGGTTTAGAAATCGTATCTCAAACTCACAGGAAAAGGTAGGTCTTGAATAATTTTAGGACAGATTAATGAGAGGCAAAACCAGAACACAAGAACGGGTCACAGCAAGTCCTACTGCTGAGGATGAACCACCTTTCACTCTTGAAGAAGTGTATTTTACGCTAGCTAATGTTTCTCCTGGTGCACACTGATAATTCAAAACCGGTCGTTCGAAGAAAAGTTCGGTTCAAACATTACAATTTCTCTCCGCGTTGCAGTAATTGGCTTTGTTTCCAGTTTCATGAACTATTCTGGGATGTCAAGAGTTGTATCACTACTGCTCCAGAAGAGCCCTTGTTCTCAATTCACTCTCACCAGGGACTCGAGCTGTTTACAGAGAACTGATGCTTGGAGACGCGAGCACCGATACAACCCTCGCCACCCTGTCCTTGACAGAGAACCACATTCTGTGTTTTGTTGTTGTTGCTGCACTTTTTTTTTTTTTTTTAAGACACCTGCATGCACAATTTTTCCTTTGCTGACACAGGGAGAAAAAAGACCGTGTCGGACTCGGTTTTCGGGAGCTCCAAGGAAACGGACAACATAAAACCTACCCGGCCAGAAGGGGGCCGGGGAGGGAGCAGCCCCGGGTGCGCGAGGCCGAGGCCGCGCCTGTTTACGGGCGCCTCCGCCCTCCCCCTCCCACCGGCGGGGTCCACAGCGTTTCCTGCGCGCTCTCCGCCGGCGGCCCTAGCAGGGACCTGGGAGCCCGCAGCGGGTGGCCTTCTCTCTCCCTCCCTCGGCCTCCGTCCCCAGGCAGGCCCGGCGGGCGCGCGCGGAAGCCTGAGGCCTAAAGGACCTCGGCCAGTGACACCCGGGCCGGGAAGGCCGGGCGGGCGAGGCCGGCTCCTTCCCCGCGGCGGCCGCCTATTGTTCCGACCCCAGCCGTGGCCGCCCGCTGCCCGCTGCCCGTTGCCCGTGCCGTCCGCCCGCCGCTCGCTCACCGCGCTGGTCCGAGCCGCAGCTCCTCTCAGCTCCGAGTCCCCGCGGCGGTCGCCACCGCCGCGGCAGCCGCCGTCGTCGCCGCTGCCACCATCGACTCTGACTCTGTCCCAGGCCGCCGGGCTACGGCCGTCGCCGCCGCTACCGCCAGCACCGCCTCCAGCCCCCCACCTGCTGCTGCTGAGGCTGCTCCTGCAGCAGGGGCCATCTTGTTGGTCGGCCTCCTCTTCCTCCTCCTCCTCCTTCTCCTCCGCCTCCCAGTCCTCAGCCGGCCGGTCGCTCGTTGTCCTAGTCTCCTTCCTCTTCCTCAGACTCCGGCCCGCCCCGGAGACTGGGGCGGAGAATAGAGCGAGACTCCTCCTTCAGAGGGCGGGGCGAGCGCGCGGGGGCGGGGCGCGGAGGGCAGCGAAGCTCTGAGTCACTCGCCACGACGCTCGGGAGGAGCCGGCGTCGCCCCGCCGCGCCCACTCGCCCGGAGCGGGTGCCGGTGCGGGTGACGGAGTACGCCCAACCTGCCCGCGACCACACCTTGGGCCCTGACTGCGGAGATGAATTGAAACCTTGCTGTGGTTTCCATCCAGACCCTCGCTATCTCTACTCCTGTGGCTATCTCCGATCTGCGCCCTTTCTCTGTCCTCTTTGGCAGACGCCTCACCTCACAAGCCACGTTCTTTCCCTTGGCTTTTATCTAGATTCGTCGTCGCACTAGTTTGGCTCTTGTCACCTCTCCTAGAGTTCAGCCTCCCAAGACAGTGGCACACTCCACAGACTGACCAGTCTTTGCCCGGAAATCTCCCTCCAGCTGTGTGAACAGTAGAACAGCACGAAGATGACAGTGAAAGATTGCACTCCAAGAACACCTCCCGGATCTAAACGCTAACTTTTTGCTCTTTTGGAAAATTGCCTGGGGGCAATTTTGCCTCTGCAGACATTTTGGAAGGCTAGCCGAATTCCTGCTTTTGAGGAGGAAGAGGAATAGAATTTTTGAATTTCCCTCTGTAGATTCCAACTCTTGATTCTCCTGCCTCAGCTTGCAGAAAGCTGACATTACAGGCCTGAGCCACCTCGCCTGATTATGGAATTCTTTTAATACTGTACAGTGTTAATTTCAAAATAAATGTTCTAAAATAAAAAAAGTTCCCAAATAAACACCCGATTAATAGTCTAGGAAACAATTCCTTGACCTCCTCAAATTCCCGTGTCTTCAAAGAAAATAAAGTCCCTTTCTCCTTTAAAAACAAACAAACAAACAAACAAACAACTGTACTCAGCTCTTTGCTTAGGGTCTAAGTCAGGGGAGCAGAGAATTTGTTGTCTTTCATTTACAGTTGACCTCATTGCTGCTGTAGGAAAAAGTATGCTTCTGCCTCCAGCTTAATAGTAAGTTGAATCATTGTGATATAACGTTTATATATTTGTGAAACATATATCACCCACTTTCCTAAATTTAGCAAGGAAAGGATTCTTTTCAGTTGATAACATTCTTCCACTAAAATTACAACTTCTGTCGGGCATGGTGGCGCATGCCTGTAATCCCAGCACTCGGGAGGCTGAGGCAGGACGATTGGTGTGAGTTCAAGACCAGCCTGGGCTACCAAAGTGAGCTCAAGGCCAACCTGAACTGCATAGTGAGACCCTGTCTCAAAAAGACAAAAAAAAAAAAAAAAAAAATTACAACTTCTTTATAGAAGACTGAATTTGCTGTCTTTGCAGTGGGCTAAATCTATCCTCATGTCTGCAGTTTACTAGCTACAATAGGCTTGAATTCTCTGAAGGTTCTGTGCTCTCAGTCACCTGCAGAAAACAGCTGTCTGAAAATATTACATGGGAAACCCAGAAATGAAAAATTCATTCTTTAAATGACTTGATATAGCACATTGTTATAGTTACCCTATTTTATCATTAATTATTGTTGTTCTCTTATGTGTACTTTGCAAATTAAATTTTACCTTAGGTACAGGGGAAAAAAAAAACATAGTTCTATCCTTGTTTTTAGGTATCCAGTAAACATCTGGTAATATACCCTGCAAATAGGAATTTCTAGCAACCACAAGGGAGTTCAGATAGAATGGTAATTTAAAGGATATCTTTTAAGAAGGCTTTCCCTCAAACAACTAGGCCTCAGTCCCCTGCTAGGAAAAACAGATGAATCTGTTCCTGCTGCCTTTTCCTCCTCCTCCCTCACACTCCTAGGGAGCCTTCCACAACAAGGGTTTAGCAGCTGTTGCTATGCAAGTGTGCCAACTTCCCTGTGTAGGTGAAGCACAACCAACTCAACTCCCAGAACAAGCAACCTAGATAATATAATTATTTGAAATATTCATGTTGTACTTTAGTTGGCAAAGACCCCTCTGAGTTCCTTTATAAAATGGGATTTTTAAAGTTTGCTTTTGTGTCATCAATATTTCAGTTAAAAATTAAGAGGTGTTTCTCAAAATTCATTTGTATGATAAAATTAAGTGAAATTAGGAAAAGAGGTACAATTTTGAAGAAACAAGCATTTAAATAAAGACATGTGTGACAAGTCATTTATATGTTATAGTTAAACTAAAAATATGAGTTACAGAAGATAATTTGTCCTTTGAGACTTCAATCTATTGAGAAGGAAGATAGTGTGGTAATTCATCAGGGGGACCAAAGAAAGATAATCTGAGTTTTAGGGGCTGGCGAGATGGCTCAGCTGTCTAAAGCACCTGCTTAGGCAAGCTTAGGCAACTGCAGAGACCCCGGCTGTGTCAGCCCCACCCCCAGGGCAGGCTGAGCCAGCCATAACATAAATAAATAAATAAATAAATAAAGTTTTTAAAAAAAAGATTAAAAAGATCTGAGTTTTATTCCTAAATTGACAACTATTTAAAACTTCTTAACTGGGAATTAAGCTTTTTGTTCCCTGATTTTGCTGCTTTAAAAAATTGTTTTGATTTTTGTAGTATTGACATTTATTGTGAATTAGTACAAGTTAAATGAGAAGGCTGGGGATTTAGCTCAGTGGTTCAACCCCTGCTGGGCAAGCATGAGGTCCTGAGTTTGACTCCCAGTACTTCTCTCCAAAAAAAGATTGAATGAGACATTATGTTAGTTTAAATGTACATGAAAAACTGAAAATGTACATATATAATTTCAATTTTAAAGCATTTTACTGTTTTTGATTTGGGAGTTAATAATTAATGCCATTAATGTAATTAATAGTTCACATTGGCCTTGAACTCATTTTATATAGCACAGACTGTCCTAGAATTTGCATCAATACTGCTACCTCAGCCTCTCAAGAGCTGGCATTATAGATGTGTGCCAAGATGCCTGCATTACATTTCAAAGCTCTTGATGTTGATTATTCATTTAATTTACAGACATTCTTATTGATGCATAAAATAAACAGTGCTTTATGAAGTGCCTTAAGCTATAGCTTACATGTTCAGAATGCTCTACTTAAAACAAAGATGTTACATGTTTTATAGTCATCTGTGCTTAGAAATTAGTATTTTATAGCTTCAAGACAATTTAAACCACTTAGTTTTGTTTCATATTTTATTTAATTTTCATCTAGAATGCTCAGAAATTTTAACTCTACCCTGGCCTACACCACTAATATCCCTTGAAAATTAATTGAGTGATTTTATATGGAGACTGAAGCAGGAAGATCACTGGAAGTGGGAGGCCAGCTTTGGGCTATATAGTGTATTCAGGGCTAGGCTGAACTGTATAGCAAGACCTTATTCTAAAAATAAAATAAAATAAAATAGATAATCAGCTCTCAATTTATGACATCAGGGAGTGAAGGAAAATAAGGAATGAAAAATTGAATGTTATGATATTAGAATGGGTCCACTTTAAAGCTTGATTTATCTTCAGCTGGAACCTGCAAAATCTCCAGGATATTTCCCTCCACTTCAGATGGGCAAGGCCCTGGGTCAACCCCAGTACTTCCAAGAAAAGAAAAGGAAAAGTAAGCAAGGCATGGCAAGGCTATCTTTTCCCTTTTTTTCCTTAGCAGTGCTGGGGGCTGACCCAGGGCCTTGGCCTTCTGAAGGAACGCTCTTACACAAAAAAGCACTGGTCTACTTTTAGGAAACAGGCCCATTCTACATACAGCTCTCAACAGTGTTGGAGTAAGGGAGCCGTTCCACTTTGCCCTCTATAAGACACACCAACATATTGGTGTTTCATCATTGCACTAGTTTGCTGGGGCTGCTACACTAAATATCAGACTGGGTGGTTCAAACAACAGAAATTAATTTTCTCACAACTTCCTTGGGCTAGAAATCCAAAATCAAGGCATAGCCCCATTTGGCTGCTTTAGCGGTCTAGCTCACCCTGGCTTACAGGTGTTCACCTACTCATTCTGTCCACACCCATTCACACAGCTATGCCTTTGTCTATGTTCTCTTCTTTTCTTTTCTTTTTTTTTTTTTTCCTGGCTTTTTCAGACAAGGTCTTACTATAGAGTGTAGGCTGGCCTGGGACTCCCTGTGAAGCCCAGGGTGGCCTCAAACTCATAGCAATCTTCCTGCGTCATCCTCCTCAGTGCTGGGACACAGGTATGTGCCACCATGCCCAGTCCTGTTGTCTAGATGTTAACTTCTTCTTCTTGTAAAGAGAACAGTCATCTTGGATTAGTGGCCACCCCTATGCTCTTGCTTTACCTTAGCTGCCTCTTTCTCCAAATGCAGTAGTTTTCTAATTACTGGGGATTAGGACCCTAACATCTAACTTTGTTATAGGAGACCATAGTTCAGCCTATAACTTTAAGGATATCTTTCTTCTTCTTCTTCTTCTTCTTCTTCTTCTTCTTCTTCTTCTTCTTCTTCTTCTTCTTCTTCTTCTTCTTCTTCTTCTTCTTCTTCTTCTTCTTCCTCTTCCTCCTACTCTTATTATTTTTGCAGGACTGGGGTTCAAACTCATGACCTTACAATTGCAAGGCAGGCACTTGTGCCATAGAGCTATATCCTTGGCCTACCTCCTACTTTTCCTTTTTTTTTTTTTTTTCCACATTGGAACTTGAGCCCAAGAAGATATTTGCACTGACTGGTGTCCTCAGTCCTTTTGAAATTTGGAGGCAAGGTCTTATTAAATCTCTAAATTGCTCTCCATGGGCTTAATTAAATCTGTGACCTCCTTGCCGCAGTCTTCCAGAGTATCACAGATGTGTGCCCCCACATCTGGTAGGATATTATGTTTATGAATAAAAGTCATTTTTTAGCCAGGCATGATGGTGCACACCTGCAATCCCAGCACTTGGGAGGCTGAGGCAGGAGGATTGGTGCGAATTGGAGACCAGCTTGGGCTACAAAATTGAGCTCAAGGCCAGCCTCAATTGCATAGTGAGACTCTGTCTCAAAAAGACACAAAAAATAAAATAAAATAAAATAAAAGTCACTTTTTATTTATTTATTTATTTTTGCAGAACTGGGGATTGAACTCAGGCCCTTGTGCTTATCAGGCAAGCATTTATTCTATGGAGCTATCTTGCCAGCCCCAAGAAGTCACTGCTGTAAAGATAGCATTTAAAATCTAGCTAAGGAAATAGCTCATAGCATAAGCACCCACCTGGCAAGTGTAAGGTTCTGAGTTTGATCCTGTTTTTCTTTTCTTTCTTTTTTTTTTTTTTTAGTAGAGTAGATTTATTGAGAGAAGAAAGAAAGCTCCTGTCTGAGAGAGGAACAGAAGGGGAGGCCCAGAGCAAGATGTTCCCCATGAGTTTGATCCTGATATCCAAACTAATAATAAAATAAAGTCTTCCCAGAACACTTGAAGCTTTTCTTTTTCTAATTACTCTGTGTATCATAAAAATCAATGTTTTACTTAGTATAAATTAGCAATAAGAAAAAGATGCTATAATAAAAGCAATTGATTATAAATAAATTGATTATGGAAATTATTTAATCACATCACAAACTGAGTTATCAAATAATAGATTCCATAATTTGAAGATTATTTCCAGAACCTAAGATTAATCTGAAAAAATAAACCTTTCTTCTAAAATGTGGGAGAAGGGCAGGTGAGATAGCTCAGAGGTCTTGTGCTTGGCCAAGTGCACGGACCATGGTTCAATTCCCAACACTGCATGCCATGCCAGCCCTGCCCCAGGGCCAGCTGGCAAAAAAAAAAAAAAAGTGGGAGAAGGAATAAGACATGGAGGTAAATACCTATAGTCCTAGCACTTGAGAGGCTGATGGAGGGACTAGAGTTTGAGGTCAGCCTGGGCTGCATAACAAGCTGTCACAAGACAAACCATACCTAGTTTCAGTGACCCGCTCAGCGATCCCAGTGTTCTGGGGCTGGCATGGCATGTGATGCTGGGGATTGAACTTGGGTCCTTGGGCTTGCCAGGCAGGCATTTAGACTGCTGAGCTATCTCCCAAGCCCCTAATGTTCAACTTTTAACTACAAAAGATCTTCAGTTCGTGCTCTAGATATTCTGGTTTGGGATGATGGTGTGAGGTGAGGCATTTTTGACTTTCATATTTTAAAGGCATCTATGTCCCATCATCTAACGTGTTAGTCCAGATAAATGACCAGATAGCAAACATTTTGGGCTCTGAGGCCATACAGTCTCTGTCACAACTATTCAACACATCACTGTCCTGTGATAGCAGTTAAAGGACTATGTAAATAAATATGTCCAGTAAAACTTTATTTATAAAAACTGACAGAAAGAAGTGAGGAGATGAATTTAGCTGTTAGGATGTTGTTTGCTAATTTTATCTTTTTTGTTTTGTTTTGTAAAAGAGAATAAAAAATTTTTTTAAAGTCCATTAGAAATGATACAAAATTTCACTAAACAAGACATAAGAATTCAGGGCCCGAGAGATAGCTCAGTGGTCTAAAGTGCCTGCTTGGCCAAGCTTAGGCAACCACAGGGACCAAAGTTCTCATCCTTTGCACCACATGCTGTGCCAGCCCCACCCCCAGGGCAGGCTGAGCTGGCCATAACATAAATAAATATTTTAAGATGATAGGAATTCAACAATGGCTGTATATTGAATATTGTTGCTTTCAAATTAGTTGTTCAGATTACCAGATATAATTATGCAAAATTGGTAAAAATAAACAAATAAAAAGAGAAAAAAGTTAAGCATTAACTGTTCTTTCAGTAGACCAGTAGAACTCAGCATTAATTTTATCTTTTTTTTTTTTTTTTTTTTTTGAGGCAGGGTCTTGCTATGCAGTTCAGGCTAGCCTTGAGCTCACTTTTGTAGCCCAGGCTGGTCTCAAACTCGCACCAATCCTCCTGCCTCAGCCTTCTGAGTGCTGGGATTACAGGCGTGCGCCACCACGCCCGGCTTAATTTTATCTTATATAAAGAGAAATTCTATGTATTATGGCCAATGAAAGTATATTGTTATTATTATGTTCAGTGCCATCATTAAAAGCCATTACATGAAATGTCAAATATTTAGGGCTACACACAGTTAATTAGACAAACACAGCTCATGCTTTCTAAGGAATTAGTAGTCTAAAACAACAGCACAGACATAATATTTACGAGGAGGCCTAAATGACTAGTTGTCACATAAACAAAAGACTATATAAGGCTAAATTGAAACTAGGTTAAAAAATGAGCAGATTTTACTAATGTTCTTTTATTTTTCAGTACCAGGAGTAGAACTCAGGACCTCGAGTGTGCCAGGCAGGCACTTTTTCCTAAAGCTCTTGATTTACAAATACAGCTAAAATAAAAGGAATATAAAGGACCATTCAAGAACTTATACATATGGGGCTGGGGTAATAGCTCAGTAGGTCATGAGTTCAATATCACTACAGAAAAAAAAAAAAAAAGAAAAAAAAGAACTTACATGCAGCCTGTACTTTGTTTTTTGTTTGTTTTTGATTTTTGTACCGGGAATCAAACTCAGGACCTTGCATTTGTTAGATAAGTACTGTATCACTGAGCCATATTGCCAACCCTGAGTTTTGATTTTTATGCTCTGAGTAAACTTAAGAATACACCTGTATCCATTTCATTTATACTGCAATGGTGACATCATTTTTGTTTGTTTTGAAATAATATTATCTCTTTTTTTGTATTTTTGGGAAAGGGTCTACAGGGTGTTTAGGATCTCACTTAGACTTGAGTGATACACCTGTTTACAGTCTCCCAAGATCTGGGATTACAGGCACCCACCACCATGCCCAGTCTCAGTAGCCATCTCAGTGAGTCCCTGAGGGTGTGGCTGGCACAGCAGGCCTAGGGTTCAAATCCTCAGCCTCTGTTCCTGCTTTCAGGCACTTTAATCCACTGAGCTATTTGGCTGTCCCTGAAATGATGATATCTTAAATTACATGTTTCCATCTGTTAATTTGATACATTTGTTATTGCCAAATAGTAAACATTCCTCTTAGGAGTTGGAATAATTTATTCATGTGCTCAAACTATTTATTGCCTACTTTGAAAACTAATATTGCCCAGATTTCTCAACAAAAAAAGGCTTTATATAAATTTCTTTCTTAATTAAAAATTATTACAAATACAACATGTTTTTCCCCCCCTTTGGAAGAAGGATATTGAGGAAGAGTGTTGGTGTGTAGCTCAGTCCAGTATCAAAATTTCTGTGTAGCCCAGTCTGGCCTCAGAATGGAAATCTCCTTATGTCAGCCTTCTCTGTGCTGGGATTACAGGCATGTGTCATCATATCCCACTCTCTTTTTTTGAGTCTCCTTTGTTAAAAAGAAACATGTTGGGGACCAGGGCAGATAGCTCAGGGGCACAAGTACCTGCCTGGCAAGTGCAAGGTCCTGAGTTTGATCCCTGGTTCCACAAAAAAAAAAAAAAAAAAAAAAAAAAAAAGAAACATCTTGGGCCAGGGAGATAGCTCAGCAGCTGAAACACTAATTTTGCAAGAGTAAGGTCATGAATTTGATCCTTGGTACAAAAAAAATTCTTAAACATTTCATCTTGAGCAATCAAAGACTTCCATGCTAAAGTTACATGGAGAAAGAATTTGTGGTGAGTTAGCTAATGGTCAATTTGTAATATCCAGTTGAGCTTAATTGGTGTGCTTCTGGGTGTGGAGGGCCCACCTTAGCATTGCTGTCAACAGCAAAAGAAAGAATGAGAGGGGAAGATGACCCACTATTGATTCTCCTACAGAAGCTCGTCATGCTGGCTTTCTTCATATAAACTCAGCTGTTCTCATCATCAGAGAAGCTCAGGTCCTTGCTCTTGCTGAGGATAGCTGTGGTTCTTTTAGGGGAGCTCTGGTTCTTACTTTGAGCCTTGCTTCCTGGCTCCAGTGCAGATCTCAACCTGCTGACACAGATCCTTCATCCCACTGGTGCACTCTCTTGCTTCTATTACTGACCTTTGAGCCTACCCAGGGCAGATCTTTGATACAGACTTGCGTGAGATATTTTCATGGGCTCTAGGTCTCCAACTGGATTTGTACAGGATGGTGTCATGCGATCCAGGCCCTTTAGCTGGATTTCTTGGCTCTCTATGTGTGGACACATCTGCACTCTTGCATTTTACTCTTTGAGTGAATAATCCTATACATTATGTGTTTCTCATTAAACTGTTTCTCTTATAAACCATGACTACAACAGAATACTTAATTTATTTATTTATTTATTTATTTATTTATTTATTTATTTATTTATTTTAAGACAGGGTCTCACTGTGCAGTTCAGGCTGCCTTTGAGCTCACTTTTGTAGCCCAGGCTGGTCTCGAACTTACAACGATCCTCCTGCCTCAGCCTCCCAAGTGTTGGGATTACAGGCGTGAGCTACCACGCCCGGCAATTTATTTTTGTAAAAAATATTTAAACTACCATAATGGGATTAAAACCAAGAACATTGAAGTTGTATGTATGTATGTATGTATGTATGTATGTATGTATTTTTGTTATGGCCAGCTCAGCCTGCTCTGAGGATGGGGCTGGTGCAGCATGTGGTACCGGGGATCAAACCGTGGTCTCTGCAGTTGCCTAAGCTTGCCTAAGCAGGCACTTCAGACCGCTGAGCTATCTTGCTGGCCTTTGTCTTTGTGTGTGTGCATGTGTGTGTGTGTATGTGTGTGTGTGTATGTGTGTGGTACTGAGGATTGAACTCAGGACCCTGTGAAACCAGGAACATTGTATTGAACTACATCCCTAGCCAATTTTTATTTTTTCTTTTTGAATAAGGGTCTTAGTAAGTCACTAAATTATCCAGGCTAGGGCTCAAACTTGTGGTTTTGCCCCCTAAGGTGAACTCTACCATAAATAACAGATATCTGATAGCCTGTTATGTACCATGTAGCATGATAGGCATTGTGCTGTTGATCTAGGTGATTAAGGTGTGGCAAAGCTGGCTACAGAAGTAGGTGTGACCTGTTGATTACAGAATCCCAGCACATATGCGCAGAACAATGCCAAAGGCCCTGGCCATGGATTTCTTGTGAGAACTCCAGCCATTCTTACTGGGATGTCCTGGACCTGACACCACCCCAAAGTGTGGGATGCCAGCACTGCTTCTCAGAACAGGTATGTAGACACTCTTGCTGTTTCCTTGTGATCTATGACAGTATGAAAGGACACAGACGCTATGAAGAGCTTGCCATCTTGGATCTCCTCACGATAGCCCAGCCAGCCTTCTCCAGGATGTACTTTTTGCTTTTATGTAGCCCAAGCTCACACTTGCAGAGCAAGTTTCTCTCTCACTCTTCACTTTTACTTTTTCAAAATAAAATTTGACCACTGCTTTTTGCTCGATTCTTTTTGTTTAATTCTTTGTTTGAGACAAAAACCTAGTGCCCAGACAGATGAGCAATCCCAACCTCAGTAATGCTCATTTGGTAAGCTACTTTTAGAAGGAGCTACCCAGTATCTCTGGGTAGAAAAGGGAACACCTTTACTTCAGAGGCTCACAGTTCAGTAGGGAAGACAGAATACTGCAAATAATGATATAACCACATTTGTTAGATACCCAAAAGATCAAAGTACATGAAATATTTAACATTGGAAACTAAGCCAGCCATGCCTGTAGTTGTAGTACTCAGGAGACATACATAGCAGGAGGAATCTGAATTTGAAGCCAGCCTGGGCTGTGGAACAAGATCTTGTCTCAAACCACCAAAACATACCAGGTGGTGGTGCAGGTCTGTCATCCCAGTGCTTGAAGGCTGAGGCAGGAGGAGTACCATGTGTTTTAGGCCAGACTGGGCTATGTAAGAGGGCTCAAGGCCAGGCCTGAACTACCTAGTGAGACCCTGCCTCATAAAAACACAAACAAACCCTACCAAAACATTTAAAAAGACAAAACAAAAAACCAGGGAGAATTGACCTGGTCTAAGACAAAAATCTCAAGAATGTGCCAATTAATCTAAACCAAAGGATGAGTAGGGTTGGCCAGACCAAAACAAGGCACAAAATGATACAGTAGGCATCATATATCATTGCAAGGGAGAAACGTGATGTAAATAAATCACGCTCAAGAAACTGATATACGAGACCAGCCTGGGCTACAAAAGTGAGCTCAAGGCCAGCCTGAACTGCATAGTGAGACTCTGTCTCAAAAAGACAAAAAAAAAAAAAAAAAAAAAAAAAAAAAAAAAAAAAAAAAAAAAAAAAAAAAAAAAAAAAATAGAAAGAAAGAAACTGATATAAATAAATCTACTTGGCTAGAGCTCTAGAGGGAGTCTGATAAAGGTAACGCTACAGGTAGGCCTAGGAAGACCAAGTAGGAATTTTCAACTTCTTTTTTTCTTTTATATATTTAGTACAGGGTCTACAGGGTCTCACTATGTAGATCAGACTCGTAGTGATCCTCCTGTTTTCAGCCTCCCAAGCACTGGGGTGCATATCCCCACATCCAGTCTCACTCGTGGTCTCAGCGAGCCCCAGGGATGGGGCCGGCATAGCTTGTGGTGTCAGGGATCAAACCCCACCCCTTTGCTCTGCCTAAGCAGGTACTTTAATCCACTGAGCTATCCTGCTGGCCCTTCAGCTTTGTCTTTAAATTTAAATTAATTCTTAAGGAAAGGAGCGTTATTGTGCCCAGCAGCAGTGCTTCTTTCTTAGCAGGTAAACCAAAGTCAGTTTGTCAGAAAATTCCACCTCTGCTCAAATGGGTGAGAGATCAGAGTAGTGTCTGTCAGGTTTTCTTATGGTATTCCATTGAAACAGGATGGGTGGCCTAAAAGCCAGGCATCCAGGGAAAGCTTGGGCTGAGAGCGTGCATGAGGCTGGTCTGCATGAGCTTGTCCGTGCTTTCCTTCTCTCGCCTTTTCCATAGAGATGTGTGTCAGGTAAAGTTTCAGCAGGGTGCTGTTTGATTTTGGTTTTTTCCATCTCTTCTCCTGTTTGCCATACTTTGCCCCACTAGCTGCCCTTCACAGGTTTTTTTTTTCATTTTTCAAATTGATTTATTGTTTCACGCCTAGATTTTGCCCAGCTTACCACAGCCCAAGAGGAAATGAAAAAGACAGTTCATTTACTAGTTCAAATGGGAAAATGCAAACTTCTTGGCCACGGGTCTATAATTTGTTTGACACTTAAACAAATGCATTTTGTGGAGAAAAAAATATTTTTAAGCTGCTGTTGAATTTTAGTGCTCAATTACGCATATGATATAGTTTTTTTGACGCAGGATCTCGCTATGCAGTTGAGGCTGGCCTTGAGCTCACTTTGTAGCCCAGGCTGGTCTTCAACTCACAATGATCCTTCTATCTCAGCCTCCCAAGTGTTGGGATTATAAGCATGTGTCATCATACCCAGTATGATATATAATTTTATTGGCAGCTTGGCATCCTGAGTGCTGGGGTTATAGGAGTATGATACCCCACCCAGCTCTGTCTGCATTAATAGATCTATCTCCATTAAATGTATACAGGGGTTGTTGGTATTTTAACATTAAGTAAATGTACACAATTTAGGAAGTGTTAAAGAGAGATTTGTCAGATAATTTATAGAAAGTCAAATTTAATTTGTATTTGAAGTATAGATCTGGAATTCATAGTTCATATACTTAATATTTTAGTATGTCTCAAATGTTGTGTGGAAGATAATTATATTGAAATTTTCATTTATTTGAAATTAAAATTTGACTGGGCATCCTGTGGTTTTCTTTGCTAAATCTGGCACATTTATTTCCTATTTTTAAAAGCAAAGTGAGTCTGAGAGATTAAGGAAGGAAGTGATAAGATCTGCTTGCTGAGGAAATTGCTCTGTAAAAGACAGAGTGGAAAATGCACCAGAGGAAAACAAAAGTTCATGAGGAAATCTCTATCAGGCCTTTCTTGGACCTTATTCTTTTGATTTAGGTAATCACACCTCCCTTTACCCCCTTTTCTTAGCTCACTATTTCTCTTTTTAAAAATTTTTATTTTGTAGTACCAGGGATTAAACAACAGGGCTTTCCCACTGAACGAAACCCCTATGCTTTTTAAATTTTAAATTTGGAGATAGGGACCCTATGCTATTTAATTGCCCAGACTAGGCTTGAGGTTTGTTTGTTTGTTTTGTATTTTAGGGAAGGGTCTACAGGGTGTTCAGGGTCTCACTACTAGAGTGGCCTTGTAGCGATCCACCTGTTTATAGCCTTCCAAGAGGCTTTTCATACCTTGGCATCCTGAGTGCTGGGATGATGGGACCATGACACCACACCCAGTTCTGTCTGTAGTAATAGACCTATCTTCATCAAATGCATACATAGAATATATGTTAGCATTCTAAGACAAAGTTTGTAAGCATATAGAACAACTGGATGTGCAGGTGATCTGGCCGCAACATCTATCGACTTATTGACTTCCAGGGTCAATTTGGCTATCTGGCTGGCTAGGTGGACATCTCCTTCCTCTCTTGCCATTTCTTGTGTGATTCTCCACCCTCCTGAAATTGCACTGGGTGGAAGGCCAGTCCTGCTCAACCGTAGAAGAGTAGCGTGCTCTCCCGCTAGAACCTCCCCAAGCAAGTTCTGAAGGTTATAAAGCAACTAGTTCTTCCCTGTGTTTTTTTTACTGGGAGTATGAAATTCTATAAAAAAAAAAAAATTGTTGTGATATTTTAATGCGTTAAAAAAAAATGTCTTTGAAGTGCTTAGGCAGAGCGCAGCGACTTGGGTTTGATTCCCAGTAAACAGTGCTGACACTAGCCCCTCGGGCGTGCTGAGACCGACAATTGAGACTGGGCATCCTGGCACCTGTAATCCCAGCTCTTGGGAAGCTGAACACAGGTTGATCACTATGAGTCCATCTAGTAGTGAGATCCTGTAGATCCTGTAGACCCTGCCCTAAATGCAGAAAAAATAAAATGAAATAAAATAATGCTGAAAATGTCTCTGAAAGAATTGAACTGTGACTGACACAGAGTTGATAGAAAGACGGCAATGCTTAAAATTTTGAAGTGGGTCACCTGCCTATACAGATGACAATATTAAGCTATTATTTATAACACATATATATATCTTTCAGAAATATCCTAATTAAGGACTTGTCTTAGATCTGGGTCACTGATTCAAATGGCATTGTTTCTCCATGCTGCTCATTAGCTTCTGTGTTCCAGAATCCTGTACATCTTTTGTTTCATCATGCACACACGTGATCTTTGGTCTACAGTATTGATTCATTATATTTATTAAACTTTCTATTCTATCTTTCAACTCTTTATTCTTTAAGAGTATGAAATGCTTTGAAAAAGAGTCTTGAAATTTATTACAAAAACAAAATTCAGCCAGGGAGATAGCTCAGCAGCTTAAGCACCTCCCTGGCCAGAACAAGGTTCTGAGTTTGATCCCCGATACCAAAACACACAAACAAGAAAAGTTTAAGCCCAGCCTGGACAACTAGTGACTTAGTGGGACTTAGTCTCAAAAAAAGTTAAATGTTCCAGGAGTGGTAGTGCACTCCTGTAATCCCAGCACTTGGGAGGATGAGGCAGGAAGACTGGTGCGAATTTGAGACCAGCCTGGGCTACAAAAGTGAGCTCAAAGCCAGCCTGAGCTGCATAGCGAGACCCTATCTCAAAAAAACAAAAAAAGTTAAATGTGCTGAGGTGTAGCCCAATGTGAAGGCCCTGGATTAATCCCTTAAAAAAATTCAATAAATAGCCGGGCGTGGTGGCTCATGCCTGTAATCCCAGCACTTGGGAGGCTGAGGCAGGAGGATTGGTGCGAGTTCGAGACCAGCCTGGGCTACAAAAGTGAGCTCAAGGCCAGCCTCAACTGCATAGCGAGACCCTGTCTCAAAAAGACAAAAAAAAAAAAATCAATAAATAAATACCATAAACAAATATTAAACTCTAGTTAATGGCATTCAACCTGAAGTGTGTGAAGGTAAAATGTCCAAGTGCTCTTCCACTTACAATGAACTTATGTCCCAGGAAACCCAGCATCATTTGAAAATATTGCAAGTGAAAAATGCACTCAAGGGCCAGGGATGTAGCTCAATCAATAATACCAAAAAGAAACATAAATAAAAACAAAGAAAAAATGCACTTGATTCTATATGTAATCTATTGAATAGCATAGCTTAGAATATCAGTTGGCTTTTCTCCTGACTGCATAACTGACTGGGTTATGAAACCATGTGTAATTTGATAATTTTTTTTTTTTTCCAGAACTGGGGATTGAACTCAGGACCTTGCACTTGCCAGGCAAGCGCTTATTCTACTGAGCGAATCTCCCCACCCACCTAATTTGATAATTATTTTTTGAAACAGGAACTCACTGTGTAGGCTTCTAGCAGAAAATGCCTGCCCTGCCCTCAGCCAGTAGACTTTAGTTTCTTAGTTGCCCAGGTAACAGTTCCTATTCCAGTTCCATTTGCTCCTGCCTCTTAGAAATAGCCGATCACGGTGATGTACATTGTATAAACTAATCCTCAATTGATAAGTCATTCTGTACTTTCTGCTTGCTTATCTCATATAAGCCCTAGACCAGCAGAGATAGGGCCTAATATTTTGGGAATGACCCCGATCAGTGCCCATTGACTTAAATAAATCTGCGTCCAACTCCTAAATGTTGTTTCCATGTTTCTGCTTGCTGTACCAGTCTGGCCTTGAGCTCACAATCCTCTTGCCTCAGTTTTCTAAGTGCTGGAATTTCAGACATGTACCACTGTGCTGGATAATATAATCCTTTTTAGATAATACAAACATGAAATAAAAATATATGTCAAATACCTAGAGAGCAGGGAGCTGGCGAGGTGGCTCAGCGGCCTAAAGCACCTGCTTAGGAAAGCTTAGGTAACCTCAGGGACCACAGTTTGATCCCCGGCACCACATGCTGTACCAGCTTCAACCTCCAGGGCAGGCTGAGCCCCCCATAACATAAACAAATAAAGTTTAAATACCTAGATAGAACTTTCAGCTGAAAGCAACAAAAAAATTTGGTTAAAAAGGTTTTTTTGCACTTGTCCAGCAAGCTCAAGGTCCTGAGTTCAATCCCCAGTACCACATACACACAAAAAAGCAACAGTGAATAAATTTTAGTCGCATGTGGTGGTGTATGGGAGGCTGAGGCAGGAGGATCTGTGTGAGTTCGAGATCAGCTTGAGCTACAAAAAGTGAGCTCAAGGCCAGCCTGAACTGCATAGTGAGACCCTGTCTCAAAAAGGCAAAAAAAAAAAAAAAGAAAGAAAGAAAGAGGGGAATGTGGAGGCCAGATTCTCATGAGGCAGGGCTCAGGGATCTCTCCATGATGACACCTGCTGAGTGTGTCTATCTGGGAAACTCAGTGTTGTGCACCTGAGGGATTCAGGGCTCATAAGACAAAATAAGATGGAAAACATAAAGAAGCAGAGCCCCAAAATATTGCATCTTCTATATTAGGATGAATTAAAAATGAATACAGATATATTTTCTCTCTCATTGAGACTGCATGAAACTACCTATTTTAAACTTTGATGTTGATTGCAGGGGAAAAGCATTTTTCTTGAGAATTTATCTTCATGAGCTAATTCACTGGAGTATTTTTTTTTTTTTTTTTTTTTTTTTTTTTTTTTTTTTTTTTTTTTTTTTTTTTTTTTTTTTTTTTTTTTTTTTTTTTTTTTTTTTTTTTTTTTTTTTTTTTTTTTTTTTTTTTTTTTTTTTTTTTTTTTTTTTTTTTTTTTTTGGTTGTTGTGGTTTTCTTTGTGTTTTGAGACAGGGTCTCGTTTTGAGGTTTAGGATGAACTTGAAATCACTATGTAGCCCAGGCTGGCTTCAAACTCATGGTGATCCTCCTGTCTCTCTAGTGCTGGGAGCACAGGTGTGCACCATCACACTGCACAAAGTTTTGACCCTTTCATCTCAACATTTCCAAGCCTTTTATCACAACAGGACTGATTTAAACCACTCTACCTCCTAGGATCTTGAAAAAAAAAAATATGTATATTTGCCTTTTTGAGACAGGGTCTCACTAGTAGTTCAGGCTGGCCTTGAGCTCACTTTTGTAGCCCAGGCTGGTCTCGAACTCACACCGATCCTCCTGCCTCAGCCTCCCGAGTGCTGGGATTACAGGCGTGTGCCACCACACCCAGGCCGGATCTTGAAAATATTCTGATTAACTTTCCTGATTGTTCTCAAAAGAGGACTGTTTTGAATTCTTTGGTCCATTGGCATCAGAAATAGATGTCTGATTCTTTTTTGAGTCTTCCAACTCTTTATTCATGTTTTAAAGCTTTACTTATTTCTATAAACATCACACTGACTTACTGATACTCTGTGTTCAGTTATTTCAACCTGTGAAAACTCTATGGATGTGATTTTGCCATGCTGGCCTAGTGTGTTCAAGACCAGCCTCAATTACTTACAGAGATCTGTCTATCACAAAACACTAAAAGAGACAAAAAACAAACAAATACTGGGCATGGTGGTGCATGCCTGTAATCCCAGCACTTGGGAGACTGAGGTAGGAGGATCGTTTGAGACTAGCCTGGGCTACAACAGTGAACTCAAGGCAAGCCTGAACTGCATAGTCTCAAAAAGACAAAAAAAAAAAAAAAAAAAAAAAAAAAAAAAAAAAAAAAAAAAAAAAAAAAAAAAAAAAAAAAAAAAAAAAAAAAAAAAAAAAAAAAAAAAAAAAAAAAGGGTCAAAATTTTGAGGCTAATATGGACAATTTAACAAAATAAAATTTAAAGAGTGCTAATGATGTAGCTCAGTGGTGGGTCATTTCTGAATTTAATTCTTAGTATTACAAACAAACAAACAAACAAACAAGTGGACTCTTGACTTATTTTGTTCTCTATGGCTGGTTGTAATCCAGGTTGTCATTTGAAGGCTCAGATCTCAGTGTCCTGAGGAAGACACTGACCTAGGATCTCTTAAATAACCTCATATAGGAAAGGATGTTGTAATGTCCCTTCCCAAATTCTTTAAGAGTTAAATCCATATCTAAGACCACCTGGAAGCACAAGTTGCCAGCATTCAGGTCATAATTTAAGACTTTGGTCATAAGTTAAAACTAAGTTTCCAGTCAGCTAAGTTGCTTGTATTTCAGGCCGATTGTAATTCGAGGATTTGTTGTAAATGTATGTGGGGGCATTCGGGAAGTGACTCACACATCACCGAGGATGTAGCCTAGGGTTCACTGCTAAGTAGGAGCTTGGAAGACAGATGGGAAAGAAATCTTGAAGGTGTGAAAGAATTTACAGCAGTGAAGAATGAAAAGCCAAGTGAGGAATGGAGTTGATCCGGAGCTTGTCTGCTCTCAGCTCTGTACATTCCCTTCAGTAATCTTTGTCTCACAGGGAGGATGGCTTGTCCTCCGTTAGGAAGCATCCTGGTGTGTTGGATTTATGGGGAAGAGTGGGGAGAGCAGGAGGACAAAGAAGCCAGCTAGCTCCTCCTCCTCAGCTCTCCCTAGATCAGATAGTCTCTGGGGCCCCAAAATCCCGACCCTGGGCTCCTTCAACTCTTGCTTTCTTGCCCCTTTGGTCTAGGATTGCTAGTCATGATCTCTGGATCACCTCTTTGACACCTATGCCACTGACTCCTTACATCAGTTCTGTTTGTTTTAGATCTTTAGAGTGGCTTCCATTGTTTCCTGTTTTCATTTTTGGCATTGTTACCTCAGGTGGACAAGCACTGTGCCCCTGAGCCATCCTGCAGTCTCGGGGAGGTTTCTGCAACTCTGGTGGGACATCCTCTTAGCCAGGGCCACAGACAGAGCATTGCTTGTCTAGACCACCTTGCTTATCTTTTGTCCTGCTGGAAAAAGCCTCCACAATTATTTCATCTTTCTTTCAGCTTGAAACTTGTAATTCTGCCATTGATATTAATAACCCCAGATGTTGTCACAATTGTCAAACACAATGAAGAATAGTCTGTGTATCACCTGACAGGGCAGTTGTACCCACAACCACTTACGAGGGAAATGCTTAGCAAAGCCTGCTAGAGCAAGACCCTCGAGCACAGGAACAAGTGGATCTACCTGCTCCTCTTAATTGTCACTGTGGCTGCCACAGTGCTCTAGGGTAGCTGAGTTCCTCTGAAGAATCCTAGAGAGAGAGAGCCTCTGGAAGGTCCTCAGCCACAGTCCATCTGGTATTTGACCTCTACATTTAGCTCAGCAGCACAAGTGCCTGACTGGCAAGTGCAATGTCCTGAGTTCAATTCCGCTCCCCTCCCAAAAGAATGTCAATTAGTTGGTAGTAGGAACAAAAGCAGACAGACAGTCTCTCCGAGATAAACAAATAGAGATGAGACAGACTGTCAGTAGCTGAGTACTCAGGGAAACTGGGCAAATTCTTACAATAGAGGGGTTGCCAGGGACCCTGGAGAAACGTTCAATTTGGAAAACATGTCATCAACCCTGTCTTATTCAGCTGTTCTCTGGTTCTCATTATTCTTGTGTGATGTATGCTCTTATCAATTCCTGTTTTCTTGGTTGGTTGCAACTTGTAGCTAAGCTTTATCTTTATTTCTTTCTTTTTTTTTTTTTTTAATTATTTTATTTATTTATTTTTTTTCTTGGTTCAGAACCTTTGTTTGTTTATTCACTCATTTTTATGGCTGGCTCAGCCCACCCTGAGGGCAGGGCTGGCACAGCATGTGGTGCCGGGGATCGAACCGTGGTCCCTGAAGCCACCCAAGCTTTCCCAAGCAGGGGCTTTAGACCACTGAGCCATCCCGCCGGCCCCCCTGTCTTTATTTCTTTTAGAAATTTTCTGAGTATCTTTTCAATAAACTATATAATGTCTACTATAATTCTTTTTGTTTTTTTTTTTTTTTTTTGTCTTTTTGAGACAGGGTCTCGCTATGCAGTTGAGGCTGGCCTTGAGCTCACTTTTGTAGCCCAGGCTGGTCTCGAACTCACACCGATCCTCCTGCCTCAGCCTCCCGAGTGCTGGGATTACAGGCGTGCGCCACCACGCCCGGTATAATTCTTTTTGTTACTGTTTTGTTGTTTTTCGGAGATGGGGTCTCACTATGTAGTTCAGCCTGGCCTTATACTCACTATGTGTCACAGTCTAGTCTGAAACTCATGGCAGTCTTCCTGTTTCAGCCTCCCAAATGCTGAAATTGCAGGTGTGTACCACCCCTGTTGGACAATTCAAAAAAACTGTGTTTTTTGAAACCGCTATAACAATCTAAGACTATTTTCAAAAATGTTTTAGTACTTTTTCCAAATCATCTATACTACAGTTTTATCAAATAAGCAGGGTAAAGTTTATTAGGATCATTTTTAAAAAGGAATTTCAAGCTTTAGATCAGCTAAATATCTTGTGCAATGTCATGGACTCAGTGACAGAGGTACAAGTTGTTTGATTTTCATGTCACATATCCACTGGCCTTCTTCCTTAGCTCCCAATGGTCATACAAGCTAATGTGTAGTGTTAACGATTTATGTAGTAGGAAGATAAATGTTCAGATATACTGGAGATCAGATGTTCGCTATGGGCACCTCAGAGTCCTTCCATTTACTCAGGAAATTTACACTTCTGGGGATGTTTTATGATAATGACTGCTCTGTCAAACAGAGGAAAGAGTGACATGAATCATAGCGGTCAGAAGTTCTTCCACTGAGAAGCAGACCCATCCATCTGTTCATTCAGAAACAGTTACCAGGAAACTATTCTGTCAGGAACACGGGTAAGTGCAGGGGACACAGAGATGAATAAAATATTCTTTACTCACAAGGAAGTTTTAGTCTAAAGGGGTGGTGACAGTGACATGAGTAGCAAATAAATAACAATATAGCATGCAAAGGGTGAGATCCAAGAGCAACAGGCCAGGGGAAAGTGCGATGAGCTCTATGATAGTGTATCAAGGGAAGGATTTCTGGAAGAAATGACATCTGACAAGAGTTCGTCAAATGAATAGGAGGATAAGTTCTTTTTTTTTTTTTTTGTCTTTTGGAGACAGGGTCTCGTTATGCAGTTCAGGCTGGCCTTGAGCTCACTTCTGTAGCCCAGGCTGGTCTCGAACTCGCATCGATCCTCCTGCCTCAGCCTCCCGAGTGCTGGGATTATAGGCGTGCGCCACCACGCCCGGCTTTTTCTTTTTTTTTTTTTTTTTTTAGGAGGATAAGTTCTTAATGAGAAAAGGAGAGCAAATGGCACAACGAGACTTTCCAGAAGAATCCATAAGGGAAGAGAACAAGGAGGGTTGATGGCCCACCCACCAGGGACAGTGACTTCAGGGAGGTTTGGATTCAGCAGTGGTGATGGCTTCCTCCCATCCCAATACTCCAGTAGGCTGAAGCAGGAGGAGCACCAGTTTGAGCCAAGACCGAACAATTTGTCATATAGCAAGAACCTGTTTGAAAGTTTTTAAAAAAGACTGGGAAAACCTGATGTGGTAGCACACACTGGTAGTCCCAGCATTTGTGAGACTGAGGCAGGAGGGTCCCAGTGAGTTTGAGGCTGACTTGGACTACATAGTGAATTCAAGGCCAGCTTGAGCTATGCAGTGAAACCCTGACTCAAACAAACAAGTTCTGGGCATGTAGCTCAGTGCAAAAACCTTGTTCCAATCCCCAGTACTCAAAGACAAACAAACAAAAAACCCTGAGTAAATAGTTATGTAGAAGCATCTGTCAAGTAACACACCTGCTCAGACAAGACCAACGGACCTGGGAAGTAGGAAGTTCTTGGTACCTTTCCATGGTTATTTCCAAAGGAGGAAGAAGTGGTGATTAAGAACTCAACAGAGGAGCTGGGGATATAGCTCAGTGTCACAGTGCCTGCCTGACAAGTGCAAGGTCTTGAGTTTGATTCTTGGTACAAAAGGTGGGGGAAAGGGAAGAACACAACAGGATTGAGAATGGGGAGGGCCTGGGGGTGTGAAATAGAGGTAGTAAATGGAAAATATGTCTCAAGAATCTTAGAGGAGAGAAATTTATATCAATACTTTAAAGTTGAAAAGGATAAGAGAAGGGTTGGCTAGATAGCTCACCAGATTAAAATTCTTGTTTAGGCAGATGCAGGGACAGAGGTTCAACATGCCAGCCCCACCCCAGGGCGCCCTGAGATGGCAATTGAGACGGGGTGTGGTGGCACACACCTGAAATCCGAGTGCTTGGGAGCCTGAAAGCAGGAATCCACTCTGTGTAGTGAGATCTTGTAGACCCCCGTACTAAAGATGCATTTAAAAAAAAAGAACAATAAAAAGTATCAATAGTAATTCATCTTGGGACAGAGAAATAGCTTGATTGTCTAAGTGCTTGCCTGGTGAGTGCAAGGACTGGAGATTGATCCCTGGCACCACACAATGCACCCCAGGGCTTGCTGAGCAAGCCACTGAGTCCAGACATGGAGGCACATGCCTATAATCCCAGCACTGGGGAGGCTGAGACAGGAGGATCACTGTGAGTCTGAGCTACCTAGCGAGACCCTGTACCAAATAAACAAATAAAAGATTTTTAAAAATGATTTATCTTATCTGAAGGCTATGTGTGTGTCAGGCATTGTTCTAAATGTATTAACTCATTTAAACTTTGATAACCTTATAAATCAGAGTATTCATGTTATTATTGTTGTATTACTAACAAGGAAACGAAGGAGATGGGTTAAATTACTTCCTCAGGGCTCACATAACAAAAAGTGGGAACTGAGTTTTCGAAATAGGATCCAGAGTTTGGACCCAGGTTGTCCTGCTACAAAATAACACACTGGTAATCTCAGCACTCAGATGGCTGAGGCAGGGGGATCTCAGTGAGCCTGAAGCCAGCCTGGCCTCAGTGAGTCCCAAACCAAACTGGAATACATAGCAAGATCCTGTCCCAAAAAGCAAACAAAAAATAAGACTCATAAACCACCTGAGGTTGAAGGACATGCAAAGAGATATTTCAAGTGTTCTTAGTGGAGATCTTGGAATCAACCCAAAAGATCAATTTGGTTCTAAACGTTAAGACGTTGAAAACCCAGACATGTTTGGTGAAGGTGGTAGCAAACTTTTAGAAAATACCAAGCATCCAAACAATACACTGGAGCCAATGTATGTCAATATCCTAGAGAAAAGACACTATCCTTTCAGTGTCCTGAAAGTGCATTCTTGGGCATGGACCAAGAGCTCACTTATGAAAAACTTTTATGTGCCCAAGGCTTGTAGACCATCTGTTGGAAGAGCCAAATAGACGCATCTGCCTGCCCTTTCATTAAGTCAGATGCTCTTTCTCTAAGGAGATTGTGAGGTGTTTCTAAAGATTTCTCGACACCTCTAAACACCTCTTTCAAATCTCTTCTCTCTTGCCTTGCTCATCCTGCATTCCTTTATGCTTCTCAATTGCCACCAGCCTGTCTACAGTTTTCCCCTCAAGGTTATCTGAGCAAAGACTGCTTGAGTTGACCTTATTGGCCTCAGGAAAAAAATAACTCAGAGGTTCCCATCTTTCTAAGAAATCAGACATATGTGAGGTCCAAAGAAATGGCAAAAATGAGGAAGTATTACCTATCCCCCCCAAAAAAATCTAATTATTCCCCAAATTTAAACATGTTCTACAAGTTATTTTTTAAATTTTACCACAGTTATTCAGAAGCCTGGGAGTAAGCTAACGTTATGGTAATCTAACCTGGAACTTGCTTTTATTGTCCTTTTACATATATTAGTGTCAAGGGTTCTCTCTCTCTCTCTCTCTCTCTCTCTCCCCATAAGGTCTTGCTATGTAAGCCAGTCTCGCCTTGAACTCACAGTCACCCTCCTGCCTCAGCCTCCTGAATGCTGGAATTACAGGCATGTACCACCATGCCCAGCTTCACAGTAGTAATGTTATCAGGCATATTCTTGGTACAGGGCCTACAGAGTCTCACTATGTAGATCCGACTCAGTAGTCTTTCTCTTGTTTTCAGCATCTATGCACTAGAATTACAGGCATGCACCACTATCCCAGTCTCAGTCGCTATCTCAGTGTGCTCTTGAGGCAAGGCCCACGCTTCATGATGGGGATCAAACCCCAGCTGCTGTGCTCTGCCTAAGCAGGTGCTTTAGTCTGCTGAGCTATCTGGCTGGCTCTCCTGGATAGACTTAACCCTCTTTCTAGGACTTTTCTTGCTATGAGGGAACCTGAAAAACCAGAAAGTTTATTAGTGAAAGTGGAATTGTAGTGAGGGAAATAGAAAATTGAGCAGGGGTAATGTTTCCTTTTAGCTTTTAGCATGGCTCATGAAATAATTCTTCTCCTGTACCAGGGGCACAGCCTGGTGGTCCTTGCCCCCAGATGTAATTTCTTTCTGCACAGGTCAGGAAGTGAATGTGGACATGTCCACTAGCTGTCTCAGTAGTTCTTTTGGTGTTAGAGAATAAAAATCATAGCAGGGCATGTTGACATATGCCTGCCATCCCAGCACTTGGGAGGCTGAGGCAGGAGGACTGCCAAGAGTCTGAGGCCAGTGGGCTTTGATATGTGTTCAAGGTCATGTAAGTTGTATAGTGACATTTTGACCCTATGTCAAAAAAAAAGAAAAATCTTGTGTACATTCATGCTTCTTCACAACTAGTCTGTACAAGCTGCAAACACATCTGAAGAACAGCCTGTGCCCTGGAGGAGTTATCTTATAGAGAAGAGTAATGACATGAAAGCCTATGGTACAAACTCTGGGTTCCCAGAAGCTAAATGAGTCAAAGGAAGAGAATAATTACTGAGTAAGGCCCCTCAGGAAGCACTAACTGATCAGAAACCATAAGAATGTGTTAGTTTGTTTTTATTTTTAATTAATTAATTAATTTTTGTGCAGGATCTCACTATACAGCTTAGACTCATAGTGATTCTCTTGATTTGTACCTCCTTTGTGCTGGGATTACAGGCATGCGCCACCATGGCTGGACTCCATTGCCAACTCAGCATACCCGGGGGCAGAGCTGGCATGGCATACGGTGCCAGGGAGGCATGTGGTGCCAGGGATCGAACCCTGGCCCTTGTGCTTACCTAAGCAAGCACTTAGTCTGCTGAGCTATATTGCTGGTCCTTGTATTACAGTTTAAATCTAAAACGGTCCCCAAGTCTAATGCTTGGAAGGTGGGTAGTGCTACACATCCACTAGTCATGAGTGATTAATTCTTGGATATGTTCAGTAGCAAAATGTGCTACTGGGATGGGGAGCCTGGCAGAAGTAGCTCACTGGGGGCGTGACCTGGAGGGGTGTTCTAGTCCCCACTCCTCTCTTTCTCTTTCAAGACGAATGGGTTAAATTTAGATTGTAGCCCGACATGATGGTACCCACCTGTATTCCCAGCACTTGGGAGGCTGAGGCAGGAGGATGGAAGTAATTTGAGGCCAGCCTGGGCTACACAGTGAGTCTAAGACCACCCTAGAATAGATAGCATGATCTTATCACTAAAAGAAAACAGGAAATTAGATTAAAGGGGGAGATGGACAGTGATCTAAAGACTGTGAGGGACAGCATCCTTCCCAGGAGAACAGTACCACTGTGCAAGCCGTCCTCACAGGGTGCTGAGAGAAGCCTGAGAACAGCTGGTCTTCCAAGGCAGGAGAGGCCTTTAGCTAGGAGGAGTTTGCTATGCAGGTAACAATATGTTCAAGGAGGGCAGCTGGGTGTGGAAATCCTAAGCTGAGAGGCCGAGAGACCCAGCCTAGGCAAAGGGAAGTGGACCAGAGGAACTAATATTTGGGGCTATTTGTGGTGAGACAGTGCCTTCAACTAACAGCTGATCCTGCTGACTTAGATTCTTGAGTGATGTCATTTGGGCAAGTACCACCATGTTGGGCAGGAGTTGATATTTAGAAAGGGGGTCTCCCTCTCATGGTAATCCTCCTGCCTCAGTTTCCCAAGTGCTGGGATTAAAGGCAGGCACCCCTGTGCCCAGCCCTCACATTCCTTATGATGCATGTTGTGGTCTGATGTAGGCACACTACATCTGCTTAGTGCCTTTCATCTAAGAATCATAAAGTACACAGCAAACACTAATTAATTCTTACAACATTGTGAACTATGATTGTGTGTGTATATATAGTTGATGAATCACCTGACAAACCAGCAAAACAGAGCTTTTACGGGAAAGACTAGGCTGGTACAATTTAATGCATAAATAACCCTGTCAAACAGTTTCGGGCAGAGGGGGAGGTACCATTTTTTTTTTTTTAAACTAAAACAAAACTAAACAAAACTGTTGGAGTGCCAAGTAAGGACTTCATTAGATTGGTAGCACTTGGACTTTTGTAACAAATACTACCAGAAAAGGGAAGAGGTGTGGGAATCTATTAATAGCTACACCTTCAATCTTATTGTCACTCCCAACACAAGTGCTTTAGCAGCGAAGAAAACCTGGTCATAAGCAAAGCTTTGATTTAGTAATATCGCAGAGAAAGTGTGCCACAGGCTGACACAGAACACAATGCTTCCTGCTGAGATTTCCCCAGAGTTGCTCACGGGGCCTGTTTAGCTTGGGCAGCTGAAAAGAGACTGAATCTTCATTATTGTTTTCTAGGCCCCTCTCCTTCATAAAAGAAAAAAATAGACTATGTAAAGAAAACCGTTGACGAGGAAATGGCCTCCTTTCTAAATTGACTTGCTGAGTGGTCAAGGGCAAAGACACTACATCAACCAAAGCTTTGCTTAGTGGGACTGACTTAGCGCCCTTTCCTTTTGGAAGGGAATCCCATCTTTATTTCAGCTTTTTTTGTTGTTTTGTTTTCTTTTTTGTATTTTTGAGACAGGATCTCTCTATGTAGTTCAGGCTGGCCTTGAGCTCACTTTTGTAGCCTAGGCCGGCCTTGAACTCACATCAATCCTCCTGCTTCAGCCTCCTAAGTGTTGGAATTACAGGTGTGAGCTTACCATGCCCAGCCTAACATTTTCTAAAGAATTATCAGGGTACAAAAGAGTCAGTGGGGAAAAAGTAAGATTCAGGTCTGACAGAAGTTCAGCCAGGCATGAGGGCAGAGCCAGCTCTCCAGGATGCTTCCACCGATGCAGCCCAGGAGGAAGATTCCCTTCCCGCTTCTCTCCCACTGCTGCAGGAGATGCTGCAGGCTTTCTCAAGATCTGCAGGCTTTCCAGGATCACCACCCACCAGTGCTGCTGCTGCTCTTGCTGTTTCAGGCAAATAATTGGAGAAACGTCCCCAGAGAAAGGGCTGCTTCCTCCAAGGTTCCACTCTCCACTGAGAGCTCGAGCAAAGAGCTTCTGGTGAGGGAGGCAGAAATGATGATGAGGTGCCTGATGTATAAATACAAAATGAAGGCACCCATTCTGAACATTCTGAAGGGGAAAATGCTGCAGGTTGTCCACATAAGGTTCAGAGAGAGCAATTCCCTGAGATCCCCAAGGTAGCCTCTGGGCATGTGGAGCTGGTCTTTGGCCTGAAGTTGAAGGAACTCAAGCCAGGAGGTCGTTTCTAACTCTGACCACCACATTAGATCTTTCTAGGGCTAAGAACCTGGGTGATGATTTCCCAAAACTGGGCTTATAATGTCTCTGCTTGGCACCATCTTCTCGGCTACTCTGCTGCTGAGAAAGATGTCTGGGAATTCCTGTCCATGCTCAGGATCATTGATAAGAGCAGGAACTTCATCTTTGGAGATGTCAGGAAGCTCGTCACTAAAGATCTGGTTCAGGAAATGTACGTTTGAGTACCGCCAGGTCCTAGCAGTGATCTTCCATGCTATCAGTTCCTGTGGGGTCCCAGAGTCCATGCTGAAACCAGTAAATCCAAGTCCTGGAATTCTTGGCCAAGGTCACTTGTTCTGCTGCCAGTGCCTATCTAGGCTGTCAGGAAGAGGCTTTGAGAGATGAGAAAGAGACAGCCCAAGACAAAGTTGCAGCTGGGCCTGGAGCTAACGCCAAGCTAGTTCAAGTCCCAAAGCCAGCTCCAATCTCTTTACACCCATCAGGCAGAATTGTCACTTTGACCTTTAAAATGTCTGTGATTCTTTGTTTTTATTATATGTGAATAATGTTTGAAAAATGTTGTTCTTTTTTTTTTTGGTCTTTTTGAGACAGGGTCTCGCTATGCAGTTCAGGCCGGCCTTGAGCTCACTCTTGTAGCCCAGGCTGGTCTTGAACTTGCACCTATCCTCCTGCCTCAGCCTCCCAAGTGCTGGGATTACAGGCGTGCACCACCACGCCCGGCTCGAAAAATGTTGTTCTTATGTCACTCAAGGACCTTCTTTTCCACAGAAGGTTTATTTAGTTTTACAGTATAATTTTCTGAATGTTATGGACCAAACATTCATTAGTGTTTACAGATTTAGTGATAAGGTATCGGTTTATTTTTTATTTTATTTATTTATTTTTTTGTCTTTTTGAGACAGGGTCTCGCTATGCAGTTCAGGCTGGCCTTAGACTCACTTTTGTGGCCCAGGCTGGTCTCGAACTCGCACTGATCCTCCTGCCTCAGCCTCCCAAGTGCTGGGATTACAGGTGTGCGCCACCACGCCCGGCTCGGTATCGGTTTATTTTGAAACACAAATTGGAATTCCTAAAATCACTTTGATGATCCTCACCAAGATAACATACCACTGAGTCCGGAATATTCCTGGAAATGTGAAATATCTACCCTAAAATATTTGGGATCAGCTATGTGAGTTAATGGTTGCATTAACTTGTAAGGGAAACACCCAGTTGATTGGATCAGCTTAACTCTGAGTGTGGCTGAATGGATTTGCTAGAGACAGAAGACCCAGTCTAAATGGAATAAAAAGGGAAGAGAAGGGAGGCTCTCTTCTGTTTCTTCTGAGGTGCTCCAGTCTGCTCCTTCATGCTGAACTGGCTTTTAACACAGACCCTTCGGCTTTTCATGGAAGATTCTTTGACTTTCTGAAAGGTCAAAGTAGAGTCCCACAGAACTCTGCCAGGCTTTCTATTTGTCTGTCTCTCCAGCATGCAGACAGCTGTTTTTGCCTCTCATACCTGACTCTGTGGGTGACCACTGTAAGCCTACCTTGTAAATCCTGATACATTTATGTATCTTATATTAATCTGTTCTCTAGTATGCATTGACTGATATAAGTTGATAGAGGGAGGAAAGTAAAAATTGCTCAGTTCCTAGTTTGCTTTACTTAATTGAGTTTCTCTTTTTCTACATTTGAATGATTTATACCTAAGTTTACTTACATTAATCCAGAGTGTATAAGAAACTATCATGGAGCTCTTTTAAAAAAAATGTTGATATAGGATCTCACTATATAACTTGGACTCATAGTGATACTCCTGTTTTCATTTCAACCTTCCCAGTGCTGGGATTACAGGCATGTGGTACTGAGGATCAAACCCCAGCCCCTGTACTATGCCTAAGCAGGAGCTTAGACCACTGAGCTATCTCACCAGTCCTTGTCCTGGGGCTCTTAAGACAAATGGGTTAACTCTAGTTCATGCAGTGATAGATTCTGGGAAACTATCACTATGGAAATGGATGAGATTTTTCTCTATTTCAGAGAGAAGTAGGGAATAGTGAAAAGTAGAGATAGACAGAAGGTATGACTTAAGTTTCATTGATAAGCAGCATTTTTTGCCTAATGTTTCCTGATTTTTTTTAGTTTGTTATTGTCCTTGAATGCTACATGTTCTGTGATATCATCTGGTTTAAAACTTTAAACAAGGGCTGGGGAGACAGCTCAGTGGAATAAGTGCTTGCCTGGCAAGTGCAAGGTCCTGAGTCCGATCCCTTGTACCACTGAAAAAAAACGAAAAAAAAACTTCAAACAATATTTGAAGTACATACATGATGTTTCTTTCTTTTCATTTTAAACTTTATTTATTTATTTATTTGTTTGTTTATTTATTTATGCTATGGCCGGCTCAGCCTGCCCTGGGAGTGAGGTTGGCACAGCATGTGGTGCTGGGGATTAAACTGTTGTTCCTGTGTTTGCCTAAGCTTGCCTAAGCAGGTGCTTTAGACTGCTGAGCCATCTTGCTGGCCCCCATGATAATGTTTCAAATGAAAATCATTATAGTAATAGTGCTAGTCCTTAATATCTACTTTCCCTATTATAGTCAGAGCCTATTAAATCTCTAATGTTTCCTATTCTTCCATCAGGTCAGGTTTGTTTTGTTATTTTCCACATTATGCAAGAGAGCAAACAGTATTATTTATTTATTTATTTATTTATTTATTTATTTATTTATTTTTGTCTTATGAACTTTTGTTTGGTACCAGGGATCAAACTCAAGACCTTGTGCTTGCCATGCAGATGCTTATGCTGCTGAGCTATATCATTGGCCCTATTTTTTTTTTAAAGGGTAAAATGATAATAAACTAAGACATATACAGAAGTTTAAAAGAGAGAAAATGAGGTTTTATTTGCCTTTTTTTTTTTTTTTTTGGCTGGTT
>PVJA010003182.1:0-66482 GCA_004027025.1 Myocastor coypus
TTCTTCTTCCTCCTCCTCCTCCTCCTCCTCCTCCTCCTCCTCTTTCTCTTCTTCTTCCTTTCTCCTCCCCATCTTCCTCCTTCTCCTCCTCTTCCTTCTTCTTCTCTAGAGTATCCTTCCTTCCCTTCTATTTGTATGCAGGTTCCCACCCCAAAATGGGTGTAGCACTCACACCCAAATTCCAACATTTGGCCATGAATCAATCATAAAGTTGAGAAACCAGCCTCATCACTGCATGGGACTTGCGGTGGAGTATGGGAATATCCAGACTCAAAGCATAACAGACATGTGTTGAGTACCCTACCCCCCAAAAAAACTATAACAGACATGGCCGAGAATGACAGAACTAAATTAGATACAACCCTTTCTGATTATTATGTGTATCTCTGATATAGTTGTTTAAATTATAAGTCAGCCCAAAATTTAACAGTCTAGAAGAATAAATATTTACTACCTTGCACATTTTCAAGATCAGGTGTCCAGATCTGTGTTCGATGGTTGTTGGCAGGTTCCCTTGTAGTTTATTAGGTGGAATTTTTTTGACCCATAGCCTTCTTCATGGGGCAGCTCTCAACATGGCACTGCCTTCCCCCTAACAAAGAAGGCCTATACATGAGGTAGATGAGCAAGATGAAAGACTCAGCGATTTATAATATAATTTTAGAAGTTACAACCTCTCACTGTTTCCTTATTCTCTGTGTTACAAGGAAACAACAAAATACCAACCACAGTTGAGGAAAGGGGGATTACACAGGGTGTGAATAGCAGGAGGTGTGGGTGATGGAGGTCACCTTTGTGAATTTCTGCCACACTTCTATTGTCACTTAAATACTTTTTGAGTGAATGAATAGGTACATTGTGAGAGACACAGATAAGGGCATAGAAAACTCAGAGAAGGAAGGGTCACGGAAAGTGCTCTTTAGAGGAGATGACATTTTAGTTGCAATTCAATAGTTAGTATTAAGTTTTGTAGCATGAACAAAGCATGTTTATAGGAAAGTAGGACCTGCTGGAGCTAGGAGGAAATAAATGAGGCACCATCAAAAAATTAGATTCAGTCTCACTAAAAGCATAATTTCTGAACAATATATGGGCTTTTGTTATACCTGAAATTAATGCAACTTTACTTTGATGAGTGAGAGCTTTGGTTAGACTTTCTGCAAAGAATCTAACATTCATGTAGGTTATGTCTTCGTGAAGAGTGAAATTACACTTCTTGCCAATTCAAATTTTCTAGGCAGGCAGTTCAGGCACTGTGTCTACTAAGTTATCTTTTCCTGACTTTGAAAACAATCAGTGCTTTTCTTCTTCTCCTGCTGCACAATCTGGTTAATGAGCCCACATATAGAGGTTCTGTACCCGGACCATCAAACTCTTCAGATCTGCCCCCCAAATAGTCACAATTCTCATTAAAATAAAAATATAGGGCTGGGGAGATAGCTTAGATGTCTAAGCGCCTCCCTGGCAAATGCAAGATCCCGCATTCTGTCCTGGATGCCACATGCCATGATGTCGCTGTCTTCAGATGGCCACCAAAATCTGGCATCGTGGCACATGCCTGTAATCACAGTGCTGGAGAGTCTGAGAGAGGAGAATCGCTATGAGTCTGATTTGCATAGCGAGACCCTGTACCAAATAAGTAAATAAAGATTAAAAATATAAATGTTTTGTGATGATGCAATATTTAGAGCTATATAATAAATAATCAAGTTAAGTAGCAGGGGAATATTTCATTTTTTATGGTTTCAAAATTTCTTTTATTACCTAATTGCCAAAGTATCTTATATATTTGTGATACTAATTCCCTATCAAACATGTGCCTTGCATGTATTTTCAGCTATTTCAAGTTGGCCTTTCATAATATTGGTTGGGTTTTGTTTTATTACTTTTAATAAGAAATAACAATGTGACAGCTTCAAAATATGTTAGTAGTCCATTCCCAAAATTTGATACAATGCATATTGTTGTCCTCCTAGCAGTTATAAAAAGCACAGAGTGTAGACATGATAATTTTCTAATCATTATTGGTATAAAAGATTTCTTCTTATTGAAGAGAAAGTAGTTGCATACATAATTCAATGTTCCATAATTGCAGTGGCAAAACTGGCAATGTTGGAAGCTGTTGATCTAAGCCTTTTACAGCTCAGCATACTAATCTAGCTTTCCATTTTATGCCTCATGGTAAATCCTGAGGGGCATATTTCAGAGGAAAGTTTTTCTTAGGAGACTTCCTGAATCTGAAAGAAAATATCAATACTTGGCTTTATACTGTGCACTGCACAGTAAAGTGGATTATATTCTCCTAGGGTCTATTTATCATATATCTTTTCCAATTCCCTCTGTCAATTGCAGTATGGGTAGCAAAACATAACAGATACATTTGTCTATCTATAGATAGATAACTAATGTATCTATAGATGAAGAACTACATACCCATGCTAGATGACTTTGGAAAATAAACAGTTATAGCAAACACTAATTCCTTGAAAAACAACCCAGCATTGTATGTCACACATGAATTCTTGAAATACAATATACATCCTTCAAAGAGTTTGGCTATAATCTAAATAGCTGTATTTGGGTGAGTGAAAGAATAATTGAGAACAATAGCTAATAATTGTTTTATCAATCCTGTTTGTCATGTTTTAGAAAAAGAACTATGCATTCCTATTGAAAATTCACAGCAAATTTCAAAGTTATACTTTCAGTCAGTTATGAATGTGGAAGGGTCTGAATTTTTTTTTTTTTTTTTTTTTTTTTTGTCTTTTTGAGACAGGGTCTTGCTATGCAGTTGAGGCTGGCCTTGAGCTCACTTTTGTAGCCCAGGCTGGTCTCGAACTTGCACCAATCCTCCTGCCTCAGCCTCCCGAGTGCTGGGATTACAGGCATGAGCCACCACGCCCGGCAGGGTCTGAAATTTTAACTTGAAAAATGTTTTGACATTTGTTTTCATTTCACTGTTCTCTCACTTCAATGCCATTAGAAATGGAGAGAAAATTTACAAATTTTAAATAATTTAAGAAGGAAAGGACACAAACGATCTGTTTGCAAGAGTTGTAAAAATACTCCTCCTTAAAAGTGAAATGTAGGCTGGGGAGCTAGCTCAGCAGCGCCGGTGCCTGTCCTCCAAGTACAAGGACCTGAATTTAGCTCCCAGTACAAAGAAGAAAAGTTATGCGTTGGCAGGGATGTAGCTCAGTGATGCAGCACATTCCTGGCAAAGTACAATGCCCTGAATCTGATCCCAACACACACACACACACACACACACACACACACACACACACACACACACACCACAACAAAACACCTGGGCTTTGAGGACAGGGACATAGCTCAGCAGCAGCACAGCACCTGCCTGGAAGTGTGAGGTCATCAGATTGATTCCTGGAGAAACAACAATGTTAATATGGTGTTGGTGACTATAGAGAAGAGCTGGGGTGGGGTGGCAGAGGGCATATGAAAGGGGTGCAGAGGGCAGTTTCTCAGGTGTTCCTCTGAGGTGTGTACAGTCTTGAACTTGGCTTAACTTCCCTCTTCCCTTCCTCAGACCCCTTCCTGCACGGGATGATTCCCATCCTCCTGCTGGGATGGACGACTCCTCCCCTGAGCAGTTGGGCATGCTGCCTGTAGTTGACTGGTTTGGGTGTGCTTCTTTTGCAGAAAACTACCTCCCTTGTGAACATGTGTCCTGGAGGAAGAGCCTGAATTGCAGTGCTTATCTTTAACTCTGGAACGTTATTCCAGCTCTCTGGGTGGGCTGGAGCTGTATTGCTGCTCAGTTTTGTCTTCCACCCAATCAGATTTTCCGTTCTATCTACAGATTTTGAGTCCTCTACTATATGTTCTTTATGCTAATCCCTCTCCTAAGGTTGCTGCCTGTAAGGTTATACCTTTGAAATAAATTATTGAATGGGTCATTAAATAATTCCAATATATGTTCTATTTATAATGTGGTCTTATCAAAAATACAACACTGCCTTAGAAAGAATAATTTTACTTCAAATGGGAGATATTTGAATAGAAAGCCTCACCTTTCAGAACTGTGGGCAGAAGTTAAAAGCATTTTCCTAACTGACCCTTCTCCTGAGTCCAAGTGATAATTCGGAATAAGATCAGCATGGCAGAATTGGGGAGTAGAGGGAAACCCATTCTTGGGAGAGGCAGAAGTATGTGGAAAAGGATGGAGGAAAGAAAGATCATGTTCTGGAAAATTCAGACAAGACTGGTATCAAAAGGGATGTGAAGATGATAGGTCACAGGCAGAGTTGATGAGGAAGAAGGGGAAAAGGTGCTTGGGTACTGGGTGTTAAAACATTACTGATGAGAGAAAAAATGATCACATATTCCAGTACAATACCAAAGAAGAAATCTGTACATAAAAGAAAGAAATTTGTTTTAATACAGGGGATGATATTAAACTAGTGTGGGTCTTGCACATCAAAAGAGGTAAAGCGTTCTAGTGGGTGGATAAGGAGGATGCTTCCTTTTGTTTGTAAAATTAGAACTTTTCATAATTTTTATTACAGGAGACTTCCGACAGAAGCTTTTATATTCACTTGATGGCCTCTGGGGAAGTGCTGGAGTGACGCTTTATGGCCAAGTTAAATTCCATTTATTGTATGTGTGTGTGTTTTTTTCTCTTTTTTACAGGTATCTTTAGGCATGAAGCCAAGATACTGGAAGCAATCATGCAGTCCCAAAAAGATCTTATGTGATCACTTCCACCCAAGTTACAACTCTGACCACTAATGACGTGAAAACACTCTCAGCATAAGTTTGTTCTTTTACAAAGGTTACTTAGAGGCATCCAGGCCATTGCCAAATGATATCCTCTGTATCTCTGTGGCTGCAAATTCACAGTATACAGGCCTGCCTCTGCCTTAGAGCTGCAAGAAACTCATCCTCTTCTCCAGAGCTCTCAGCATTAGCACTTCCAGCAAGCACAGGGTCCTGAGTTAAAGCCCCGATACTGAAAAAGCAAAACAAAATAAAAATACAACAACAACAACAAAAAGCATTAGTACTTTGAACATATGAGTCCCAGAAAAAGGAAACAACCCACGAGGAGTTAAGGTGTTAACCAGTGAGCATCCTGGTGTAAAGTGACAGCTTTCTTTTCAGTAGGTTTGACATGTGGTAAATAAATATGGTAATTAGATTAATCACACAATTTTAAATTGCAAACTTTCTTTTTTTTGGGGGACCGGGGTTCGAACTCACGACCTTGCACTTGACCAGCAGGCACCTGTGCCTCGGAGCTATCTCCCCAGCCCCTAAATTGCAAACTTTCTAACTGCAGCAAATTATTGCATTCAAAAGAATGCAATAATGTAAGAGCTAAATGAAATGGTCTTTTCCTTGAAATACCTAATTCGGTTTAAAGGATTTCTGTATAAATGGTATTGCTTTCAGGATGGTCAAAGTATTGGTCCACAACCCAGAAATATGAGATATACTCCATTTTACCTAACATGCCCCATGCACGTTTTTATTGTTCCAAACAACTTTATAAGAATTAATTCAATCTTTATTTGATCTTCCTTTGATCTCAGTGTACATGGAAAACAAGCAAAAAAAGCAATAGTTCATTTACTAAGGAAATCAAACTATTTTGGTTTTCTACTGTCTACTAAGCAATTAGTGAGTAGGTAGCATATACAATAGGGAGGATCCAGTAAACTGAAGGAATTATTTGCGACCTAGGTAAAATTGTGCATGATGTAAGATTTCATTATGCTATTTGAAACAGTACAGAGTCTAGAACTTATGATACTTTTATTTATAAACAAGGTATTTAGTATTTTGTATTGTGTTTGGTAACTGAAAATATAGCACAGAAAGCAAAATCACAGATAAGGAGTTTCCATTGCACTAAGTTTTTACCAAGCGTAGATGCATGGTTTTGTGCATAACGGATTTCCCTAAGGCTTCCATTTCCCATCTGGCTTTCAGTAGCTGCACACACTTCAGGGTGGATTAACTCCTTATTCATCAAGCCCTTTTCTGCCCATATCCTCTGCCTCTGATCACTTCCTTGGGCAAATCCAATAAGATTAAGATTCATGATATTCTTTTCAAACCAGATTATCTGAAGCTTTATCTGCCCAATGAACTATTCAAGTATTTCTTCTCTAGGATAGTGTTATCTACAAACTGAGAAGTCATTAATTCAATAACTATTTTATTATTATTATTATTATTATTATTATTGGTATTTGTATTTTCTTTTTTTTTGGCTTTTTGAGACAGGGTCTCACTGTACAGTTCAGGCTGTCCTTGAGCTCACTTTTGTAGCCCAGGCTGGCCTCGAACTTGCACTGATCCTCCTGCCTCAGCCTCCTGAGTGCTGGGATTATAGGCGTGCGCCACCACGCCCGGCTAAAGGTATTTGTATTTTAGGAAAGGGTCTATAGGGTGTTCAGGACCTCACTACTAGATCGGATCCATAGTGATCTGCCTGTTTATAGCCTCCCAAGAGCTGGGGTTACAAGGGTGCACCATCACATCCAGTCTCAGTTGCCATCTCAGCAAGCCCTGGGGGCCAGAGCTGGCACAGGAGGCCTGGGGATAGAACCCTCATCTCCTGCACCTGCTTGCAGTCATTTTAATCTGCTGAGCTATTGGCTGGCTCATCAATAAGTATATTTAGATCCAGTATATGTGCATTATTCTAGACAGCAGGAAAATGACCATGAAATAAGCTTACAAAAGTTTCATTGTACTAGAGGAATATAGATACTAAACAATTGTGCAAACAGTGAAGAAGTCCTGTTGAAAGTGATGTATAAAATGATCTGATTAAGAAATAGCCAGTGAATAGTAAAGCAAATGCCTGGCTGTGTCTGGGTGGGTCATGGAGTGTGACTGTTGTGCTGTGCTCTTTGTGGCCAGTGGCCCCATTCTCTTTACATGCTGCTTTATTTTCCAGTCACCATGAATTAAGAAGCTATTATGCCTTTCCCCATGTTGTTTCTGATTTGGAGCCAGGCAGTGATGGACTGATTATTTTGAAGCCATGAACCAAATTAAACCTCCCTACTTTTAGAATATGTGTATTAGGTATTGTGTCCCACATATTGGAAAGCTAACTAAGACAGAAATGTGGGGTTATTACTGTGACTATAGCTTTCCATGTGGATTAGGAACTTTCAACCTTTCAAAATGTTTTTAGGAACATTTTGGGAAGATTTGGGATAAAGACTATAGAATCCCTAGCAGAGCCTAGTGAGTGGTTCTGCTTGGAGCTCAGAAGCTCAGGGTACTTATAGAAATGTGGACAGTTAAGCCCAGGTTCGGGAAGTTTCCGGTGGGAAGAAGACCCTCATTGGAAAATTCAATACAGGAATGTGTATTACACTGTAGTAGTTTTCTACATTTTGCCCACATCCTAAGACTTAGTGGGAATGTAAGATTAAGGGAAGTGGACTAAATGATTTTGTGGAGGAATGTAAGGTGTCACTGTAATATAATGTTTTCAACTCCCTTAGGAAGATATTTAGATGAAGAATATTTGAACTAAATGAAATTTCTAGCTTTTCTGTTTTTGAGAAATCTTTCAACTGATTTTCATAATGTTAGTGCTAGTTTATAGTCCTACCAACAATGTAGAAGGTTTCCTGTCTACATAGTCTCACCATCATTTGGTACTTGATTTCTTGGTAATGACAATTTTTTAGAATGAGAAAAAAGCCCACTGTTTTTAATTTGTATTTCCTTAATGATCAGAGATGCTGAATATTTTTTGATGCATTTATTGACTGTACTTCTTTTCCTGAAAAATATCTATTCATTTTGGTTGTCTGTTTTTGATTATATCTTTATTTGGGGGAGATCTAATTGTTTTTAGTTCTTTTTACATCACACTAAGATTGTCAACAAGATATTGGCTGAGTATAAAGTTCAGTTATAAAATTATAAAGATTATAATTTTATAACTGAACTTACACAGTTATACACAGTCCAGGATCACTACGAGTCCAAGCTGCATAGTGAAATCCTGTATCAGATAAAATAATTTTTAAAATGCAAATTTGGATACATCATTTTGTTTTCTGTTTGAACAAACTTGATGGCTTCTGTGGTAAGCTTCCAATAACACTGAAGCAAAGACAAAATGAACATTCTAAATGTGGCAAAGGATTTTGAAATGTGTACATTGGTTTGGTGCACTGGAGTGAGTCCCGTGTGCTCACACTGGTCCTTGACAAAGAGAGGTAGAACAGTGCAAGGTCAGACAGAAAAGAACGTGGCCATAGAAGCAGAAGTTCTTTGTGAAGATATCTGCAGTTGTGATAGTGGCTCATTTTCAGTCTCTTTCCTTTCTAGTTTTGTGTTTTCTACAAGTTTTACAATAAACCTTGCATATTTTTGTAGTGAGAAACTAGGAAATTGCTTTATTTTTAGATATTAATTTTAAAAATCACCAGGTAAGGATACAATGGATAATTTGTTTTATGATCTTTTTGACCAGCCTGTGGTTGGCTAACTTCAAAAATGTATCTTAGTCAAAACTGTGTGCAAACGGTCTTTATATTGTCTATGGAATTGGTTTTAAGAGACGGTCTTTTAGTTGGTACAACACAATGGAGAAGAGGATTAGTGAGAATTCAAAACAGGATATTACAGACTATAAAACTCGTGAGACAGTTGCAAAGGACATTTCCTCTTGTCCTTACAGTTGAGCCACTAAGGAGGTAAGGACATGTATGGTCTCTGGGACAATACCTTCTTATTCAAGTTCCAGGAGTACTACTTGCTACAGCACTCTGTGGAGAAAAACTAGCACTCCACAACACGGCACCAGTGCTACATTCCATATGTGGCATGTAGATGAGGGGAACTGGGACAGCACTGGGTGCTCATGTGTTCTACATTAATTGCCCTCAGGGAAGCCCCTTAGGACAATGCTTGACACACATAAAGCATGCAGAAGACTCACCAATTTGTTTCAATTCAGCTTCACAGCCCCTGTTTAGTTCCACATAGGCTTTCCTATGAGAAAAGACATTTAAAGATTTGTCACAATCAGCACTTTACCACTTTCTTTCTCTAATCAATCTGTCCAAGTGAAAAAATCAGAGTGATTTAAGTAAGCAAAATAGACAGTAAAAAATTGCAAATACGTTAAGTATTTTTCACATTTGTATCTTCAACCTTAGCCCACCTCCATCACTTCCTTTGTAATTTAGAAGCTTTCCTGCTCATTTGCCTACTAAGTCTGCAAGACTCATTCCTCCAGAAACTCCACCCGCGTCTCACCCCTTACTTCTCCACCCAGTTGAATACGTGCATTCATTGCTCTTCATGCTTCCCGACAAGATTTCTAAGGTGTACACCATGTTCTCTAAGAGCTGAATATCATCTTCCCTTGGGCAAAATAGAAGCCAGCAGCCACCATTTATCTCCTCAAATTACAAGAAGATGTGTGAAACAACAGGGTGGCTATGTGGGGCTGCGCGGAGCCCTAAAGGGCAGCTCCATGGGAAAAAGTAGATTGTGGCAATGGCTTGTGAATTAGGTGTAATCCTAGAAAGTTTGGACTTGAGAAAGCTTATTTCAATGTGATTTCATGATCAGAATTTTAGAATTTTTCCTGTCCTGACTAGCTCTACCTTCAAAGAAGTTAGACATTTCCACAAGAATTATAATAGTGGAAGAATTTTTTTTTCACTTTTGTGTTAGAATCGAAACACAGGTTTTTGAAGGTTCCCTGAAATCTCAATAGATATTGAAATTTTATGTGTATTGATTGCTGCTTTTGTTCAGCTGCATCACAATGTGTTTCAATGTAAGATAAGCTTTCTAGTATACTACCTTGAAAAGAAACAAACTCTCCCTCGTCCACATTCTTACTACCATGTGAATTTAATATCTCAGTAAAAACTCATAAAGGATTTTTATACTGGTGAAAATGTTACAACATAATCTATTTGAAACCACATACAGAAAGATTAGCCAAGATGAATGTATGCATGGTATTTTTAGAAAGTAGAAATAAGTAGAAATCTCTTAGCACTTCTTTTCTGTTCATGCCTTAGTGAAAGAAGTTACATAAGAAAACTCATAAATGTTAAATCTAGATTATTAGAAAGAAGCCATAAGTGTTCATCCTAAAATATACTTTTCTCACACATTCTTGTTACTACATTTAAAGAAATATAAGAACACAGGGGTAAGATAATTCATTTTAAAAATGTGTAAGTATAGAACAGGAGGGAGCTGGTGGAAATGTATGTAATATCGTGACAGTCTTGTGCAGTTAACTAAGTGAAAGAAGGCTTCAGAAATTACAGTTTTTTCGGCTGCGTGACAAATGGATATTATGTCTTTCAGAGACTTACGTAGAAACAAATAAAAGCTAAGTGAAATAAGCCTGTAAAAAGGATATGTAAACGAATTCTTATTTTTTATTTATTATTACTATTATGGCCAGGTCAGCCCGCCCTGGGGGCGGGGCTGGCGCAGCATGTAGTGCTGAGAATCGAACTGAACCGCGGTTCCTGAGGTTGCCTAAGCTTTCCTAAGCAGGCGCTTTCAATCACTGAGCCATCTCGCCAGCCCTTGTGTTCTTGTTTTTTAAAGGATTAGTGTTTCACTTGGAAAAAGAAGTCCATTTCATTCTGGTAACTGGGCAGATACTAGAAGTCTCACGAGTAGTTGGTAGTCACCTGTGAAAGTACCACATTCTGTAATTCAGTCATGTTGCTTTGTAAGTCACAAGTTTGGGTCATATGGTTCAAATATGGTAAAAACTACTTCAAGAGTCACTATGGGGCAAAATTATGAGTTAAATGTATAGCTGTGCTCATTAGAACTCTATTCCATGCATTATGCCTTTCTATGGACATGTGTCCACCACTGGAGCAGAATTCTAAATTCTGGGGTCTTATTTCATGTTATATCTTAAATCTTCAAAGATCTTTTCTTTGTCTAGGTTATACCTAGTAATGTTTATTTCATACACATGAAACATAGACATTTTAGAAGATAAGCAACCCCACATCCATGAACTGATGATTAACATTCTCCTCACGCATCACTTTGCCTTTAGAAAACCTCACTGTACTCTCATGAATTGAATAGGAATGAAAAGGGAAATGAGTTTCTAGGATTACAATGGGAAGAGTCTGGACCTTGGATCTGCTTATCTCAGGGGCCACAGTGGCTCTCAGAACACATAGTTGGCAGTTGCTGTACCATCAGGCATTTTGGGGAGATTACTGGAAGTGGCTCAAGGGAAAAATAGAGCATACAAATAGCATCCCCTAGGGTATAAGCTCTGTCTGGCTAAAAGTTCATCTTTCTATTAGATATCTCTGCATAATATCTTTAGTTATAGGATTTTTATTCAAGGAATAAAGTGTCATTAGAAGGATGAGGAAAGGGAGAGAGGATTAGGCCACCAACTGACAGATATTCATTAGTTACCAATTACACATAGGAAGAACTACAGAGAAGAGAGAAAGGTCTTCAAGGTGTAAGTTTCCTCCTAGCTTGCTTATAGTCAAAGGAGAGAGATGAGAAATGTGGGTGCCAAGGGAGCCAGAAACAAAGCTCTTAGGAGAGCGGACGTTTATACCAAGATGTGCAGAAGGGGTGTGCGCATTTTTAGCAGGTATGTGCAAAGACCTGAGCTTAAAGAAGAGCCTTGGACTCAGAGGTAATTCCAGGTAGCGAGTTGCATGGACCTAATTTCCTGTTTGAAGAGAGCTGCACAGTGACTGGAAAGTTCCATCCTGCAGAGTAATGATATCAACAGGTGTGTGAAAGGGGGATTAGGGTAGATGGTATGGGTGGGAGGAGTTAGATCTGATGGAAGATGTTTTTACTTAGGACGTTGTGCTTGCCAGGCAGGTGCTTATCCAGCTGAGCTCTATCTCCTGTCCCTGATTCAAGCATTTTGTGTACACCTGCTAAGAGTGCTGGGCATTGCTGAGTTTTTCAGCAAATGTAAGCTATGTCAGAATCACGTTTTAGAAAGTCAGCTCACTGGCTTTTATGAAAAGTAAAAGAAGATAAAATAAAGATGAAAGTAAAGTTTAAGAGAGTACTTCTGAGTATCTTGCGAAGTCTGTGAGAAAAAGGTTGTGTTTCACAGCCTTTAAAATCAGTGTTTCCATTCACATGATGACGTCTTCCATTGTGTGGGATGTCATCTGCCTAAAGTGTGTGTCTTAACTTCCTCACCTACAAGGTTAAAGAATACTTTGAGAATCTTCGAACCAGCTCATACACTAGAAGAAAACTTAAAAACTAGAATAAGTAAAGCAATATCAATGTATCTCAATTTTGTATCATACATTGATTATGATAAGTAAAAAAATATGGGGAAGAGGGAAAATTTAATAGAGGCACTGGAGATCTTTATAGTCAGTATGACTCAGGATATTTTACAATAATATTTGATGGTGGTAAGAGACATTAACATTAATTTGGAAGTTGGGATTTAAGAGATTTAGGAAACATTAGGTAACAGGTGACAAAAGGAGGGAACAGAGTGTTAGATAAAGGGTGACAACCCAGTAAAATATACAGCTGGCTTGAATTTAGGGTTCTGGGAAGGAGCTTGTGGGGTAACTTCAAAGGGGATCCAAAACAAGTTTGTTGAGTGCCACTTTTATGGATAGGTTTGGGGGATTATTGGCATGGGCTGCGGTGGGTTGAGGCAGAAGGGGGCATGAGAGTGGGGACTCAGAATGGCTTGGTTTATGATCATCACAATGTCTAATGTTCCACCATGGGTGTGCATGACCTAGCAGATGGGAAAATGTCCTAGCTGATGCAGGCATTGTTCCTTACACTCAGCAGGTGGGAACAGACATTCCAGGAATTTGGGCAGCTGGGAGGGACAGACAGGGATAAGACCCATCATAAAGAGCATGAAGAAAATACAGAGAAACTAAGACCTGGGTGGAAGGCACTTGCAGATATCATACAGCAAGTGAAGTTGTATGTACGGAACAGAAGATGAAGCATATCTGAGCAGCTACAGGGAACAAGGTGAAACACTTGTGGTGGCTTTGACAGACCAGGCAGAGAGGAACAGGATACTAAGCCTCTAACAAAAGCATGAGATTTTCACTAAAATCAACTGCTTTCCTTGAGAGTTGAGGGTGACATGTGTCTTTTGGGGAAGAAATATACACTAATTAAGTGAGAATCTTGGAATTAAATTTGGGCAGGAGTTTTTTTTTTTTTTTTTTTTTTTTTTTTTCTATAGCAAAAGTGAGAAAGTTATTAGTGTACCAAAGTGTTAAGGCAGACAACAGGCTCAATTTAGGTGCATTCCACTCATAGTAGATTAGATTTAAAATAATAAAAGGATCCGGCAACTTTATGTATTGATGGTTAATAAGGGCACTACTGTAATTTAGGATGCAGATTATTTAAACAGTATTGAAATGTTATGGTATGCCAGCCAGGATAAGTGCTTTAGTCAGTTTCCTTGTTGCTAGGTCCGAATAGTCACAATCTAAAGAAGTGGCTTATTTTGGTTCACTGCTTCAGCCCACAGCTGGTTGGCGACAAGGCAGAAGAATGGCAGTGGAAGAAGAGCTGGACAGAAGACAGCTGTTCATACCATGGCATCCAGGAAGGGGAAAGAATGGAGGCCCATGGTGGAGAGATATGTCTTTCCAGGTCTAGGTCAAACCAGATGCTTCATGTCTGGACACTGATCATTTCATTGTCGCCATGCGTGGCTTGACAACGTGGAGCATTCTTCACTGATGGTGCCGTGCAGTAGCTTCTGTTCCCCATTGCTAGAATAGACCATTAAGCTCCAGAGAGAACTGTTCACTGAATGGTTAAGGATTGACATAATAGTATTAGCAAATTAGAAGCTGGATTTAGGGCTGTGTGTTGATCACCAAGTGCCTCTAGGAAAGTGATTTCTTCCAGTTCATTTGCTCTCTGACTGAAATCATTTTGATCCGTTCTTAGAATGTAAATTTGGATTTTAATCTCTGTGCAGAGCAAAAAAGATGCCAAGCAAGGTGCTGGTGCAGTGCCACAGAATAGGTACCCACTGTCTCTTGGGGTAGAAACAGCATCCCACGCCGGCTCCTCTGTGTCTCCAGCTCTCACACGTGAACTCCTCACAGCTGTGCCCCTCTTAGGGTTACGAAATGGGTGAGATCTTTCTGAGATCTAAATATAAAGTAACGCAATTTTAACATATTGTGTCATTAAGAAGTTTAGGAGCTTTTAGACACAATCTGGAGGGAGTGGGAAATTAGATGTGGTGTTGCATTAGACATGTTTTTAGTATTTTCTTCTTTTTTGTAAAAGCTGTAATTTTCAGAGTTTAGAACCAATTTAATGTCCCTAGAGTTACAGCTTTTCTGTATCCATTGTCCATTAGGTGAATTACTAAGCCAAGAATGGAATCCATTTATAATGTATAAAATACTGTGAAATGTCTTAAAAACAGTCTTTGTAGGGGGAAAAAGCATTGGGAGTCCATTAAATTTGAAGACAGCTCTGAGGTTCTTCTTATAATTGTGTAATGGTTTTTTGTGCTTTGATAATATGATGCATTAGATATTGAAAGATTTATTTAAAAGTTTGAATCCAATGAAAAATTATATAGAACTAATGTAAATTGCATTATTTTTAAACATTTCAGACAGATTTTAAAACTCAATGTATTTTCAAAAAATATTTACTATATTTTAATAAAAATTAATAATCACCAAAATGCTACTAAATGTCTTCTCAATGATGTCACAATGAGTGATATTTTGTAGCCTTAGAAGATTTTATTTCTAAATTCTGGTTTTGAAGACATGCTAGTTTTGCCAGATACCAAAATAAATTGGTTCAAGGAGAATATAAGATACACAAGGTACATAGGCAAATTCAGGAGAATATATTCATAGGATACATGTAGACTCACAAAGCTATCTCCTCCAATTACCATATTTTAATCAATGAAGTATTAAGGATTTGTGTGTGTTTGTGTAGGAGTGTATAAGCTGTATAGAGGAACTACGAGGTCCCCAAATATTAACATTTTGCTAAAGTGTCATATAGCAGGGAAATCTCAAGGAAAAAAAAAAAAACCTGATTTCAAATTTTAGTTTATTTAGTGAATAAACAGAAGCACTCTTCCTAGAGTATGTATTTAGACTATACAGCTGCTGATAGTGTCACGAACTGCTTTTGCCTATAGTGATGGCAAGATGTGTAATGCAGAACTTTATGAAATAGCCACTTATGATGGTCAAGACCAGATGCTTGCAGCAACTTCATAAATTAACCTAACAGCACTGATTGTCATCCTGAAAGATGATTCTATGGCATAAAATTATAGTTTAATTATCATATTTCAAAAATCAAATTGTGTTTTTGATAATCACTGAAACAGAAATGTGACATATTTAATTACAATTCTAATAAAGATTATAGCAGAGTTATTATGACTTAGGATTTTTGCACCAAACAGGTGCTCATAATTTCCTATAAGTGGCAATTATCTAATCAGTCATATTTACTTATTTATTGTTTAGAGGGGTTTCTTTCTCCCCTTTTTTCCAGCTATTAAGTAGAAGCAGTTCAGCTACTAGCAGTGTAAGTAAATGATCTTTTTTTTTTTCTTTTTCCTCGCATAAGAAAGTCTGGAAGCAGAAACCCAAGGCTGAAGTAATGGCGCCATGAGATGGTCGCGAATGCTGCCTCTTCCATCCTTCTCAGCATCATGTTTAACCTTTTAGCCAGCTGACAGTTGCGGCATCCTATCCAGGACAAGAAGAGGACAAAGGACAGCACGGCACCAGCCTCATCCTCCTCTTTCATGAAGAGAGTAAAAGTTCACCTCAAGTTCCAGCTTATGTTGTGCCATATCTGTCAGAAAAAAAAAAAAAAAAAAGTCATCTGACTGTAACTGACAATGACCAAGTGATACATTTTGCTTTCTAAATCTGTAGGAAGCATAGGGGTGATGGGATAGAGAAATACTGGTGAAGTGTTGGGTTACCAAATCAACATCATAACCAGTGTCCGGCCACATGTCACACACATTTTTTTCCTACTTTTGCTCATGTTGCTATATTAGATGAAGCAATACAGACTCTAAGATTTGCAAACTATTGATGTTTTAAAAGGGCCATTGCATACATCTTAATTTAACACTTGTATTGAAAGGTGTTACCAAAGATATTTTGTTTCTAAGTACTTAAAATACAGTGTGTTAAGATCAAACATAAAATTAACTTTTAATTTCCTATCGTGTTTGAAAAATCCACATTTGAGTCCCATGGTAAGCAGCTCTCATCTTTCAGTTAGAAAAAATATATGTTTTTGAGGCCAGATTACTAGCCAGTTTCTATCGGTCATTGATCAGGCAATCCTTTTTTAAACTGTCCCCTGTAAAGAGAAACTGGATGTCATGGCCCTGACATCCCTTCCTTCCCAGAGTAAATGAGGTCATCCTGGCTATACACATAGAACTATGGGAGTACAATTGATGTAATGAGGTTTCCACATAAGTTTTGTTAGAAATGCCATTTCAAGTTTGTGTTTTATCATGATTTTAAATTTCATTCATTGGCTGGGGACATAGCTCCATGGCATTGTCGTGAGTTTGAACCCTAGTCCTGCCAATAAATAAATAAATAAATAAATAAATAAATAAATAAACTTCATTCATTAAGTATGATATTCCCCTGTCCATAAGTGAAAACTTATATAGGTCAGTGATTCTCAGAAATTAAATACTCCAAAAGTCAAATTTATTTTCAAACATGACTACAGTTCACAAATTCAAATATTTAGACAAGCAGACATTTTTATTTTAATAATAATAATAAAATATAATAAAAGGGCCAGCCAAATTGGTCAGCAGATTAAAGTACCTGTAAGAAGGCACAGGAGCAGGGAGTTTGATCCCCATGCTGCCATGCCAGCCCTGCCCCCAGGTCATGCTGAGATGGCAATTGAGTCTGGGCATGGTGGCGCATGCCTGCAATCCCAGCTCTTGGCAGGGTGGAAACAGGCCGATCACTATGAGTCTGATCTAGTAGACCCTAAATGCCCTGTAGACTCTTCCCTAAATATAAAGTAAATATAATAAATAAATAAATAAATAAATAAAGATGATACAGAATTTCAAAACAAGATGATATGAAATCAATAATAGTTATTATATTGCATGCTGTTACCTTGAAAATAACTGCTCAGCTCACCAGATGTAGGTATGCAAGATCGATCAAACAATGTAGACATTTTTAAATCCTCCTCTTCCCCAGTTCACCTTTGCTTTAGTTTGAAAGTCTGACTGAATGAAAGTGGATCTGTTACCTCCAGGTGACTCTCATGTAGGACATAGTGATGGTCCCATCCACAATTCTCCTCACTAGAGATTGATTGTCCTTGACCTTGGCCAGATGCACTCACTGTCTGGATGGCTGATTATGATTCTTTCCTTTACCACCAAACCTCCAGTTATATCATTGCAAGACAACCTGCCAACTGCTGGGTCCCAACAGCATAATCCACACTGAGCCATAGTGTGTGTCAGCTTCCTTGTGAACTACAGGATGGAAGGACACCACAGAATAAATCTCCTGGGCCACTGTGAAAGAATCCCGGTGGCCTTTCTCTTGTCCTAGAGATTACCCGGATGGGAATAAGACCTCAGTGCTCAGACTGTTAACTTTATTTGTCATAAAACCAGCCCCAAGCCTCTGCTTCTCCTACAGGAAGAATTTTTAAGCTTTCTCTTTCTTGCTCAGACTTCATAGGAAGAAGTGGAGATGTTCAGCCTGGAGAAAGCCTGTGTAAAGCCCTCTTTCACAAGTTTGTTCTCTTTCACTTTCTTTTTCTGATCCCAGCTTATGTCGTTGATCTGACTGAGAGGGTACAAAAGTCATGGAACAGATTCCATTTGTAAACTCTGCATATGGTGTGTGTATTGGCAGGGAATCGTTATTCCTTTTGTAAATTCTGCATATGGTATGCATGGGGGTGCACACTGGTGTCTCAAGGCAAGTAACTGGGGCAGAAAAGATTCTATCCTTACAGAAAGAATTAAAGTATAATGGAAAGAATGAACAAAGATTGACTTTTAAGCATCACACTCTAAAGGTTTCCCATCTTCATTTTGAGGATGTTGACTTCAGTCCATAAAGTTAATAAGGCGATCACACACCTATACTTTTTAGACTGCTGTCTTGAGTGCTGGAATCTTTATCTCCCAAGATGAGACATACCCTTGCCTCTTTTTATGTAACACTACAATCTCAAGGTAGCAAAACAAACTGGAAAATTCATTCAATTGAACAGCTGAAGGTCTTGACTTGCAAGATTCTGAAAGCAAGGGCTATTTAGGGACGCTTAGCCACACAGGCAGAACTAAGGAACAATTGCAGGGAAACTCGTGGGAAGTGAAATTGGCAATCAGCTCTAGCATTTCTGATAGCAGAGCTGCCTATTGGGTAAATAATATGCATTTTATAAAAACATTCATAAATGTAAATTCACACAAGAGACTAAAATGGCTCCTTAGGGTTAAATGAAATACATATTAACAACACTTATGAATAGTAAATAGCACGCACTTTTAAAATGTGCTCAATGTGTATTTACATAATAGCTTGTAAGAGTTCCACTGTCAAGTAAATAATACTGTAGTTGCCTTTAAAAGTCTTTAATTACCTACAGTATTGGAAAGTAGGCTGTAATGGATTTCTGGTTTGTGTTACTACCTTACTTGCTTCCCTTTTCTTTTCTTCCATGGTTTCAAATACATATATATTTATGAAAATAAGTTTAAATTGGCATTGAAAGAAACCACCTATCTAGGTAGAATGGCCTTGAATGATTTTACTTGTGTGAAAAGGAAACTTTTAAGGTGAGATGGTAATGTCATACTAGCACTGTACTCATAAAGAGTATCTTATAAATGAAAACAAGTAAATGAGGGAGGGAGTGCCAGCAGTGTGGGGTGCTGGGCTGACAAGTCCTTAGTAAGCTGAACCTCAGCATTGGCCTCATACTGTGGTGTTGTGGGACCTGCTTTTCTCCTGTTGACTTCCTGTTGTTACTCTCTATCACAGGAATCTGATCCCTGGAAGTCACCATGAGTCCTGGGGTCTCTAGTACCAGCTACCTTCTCCTTCTAGGGCAATGGGTTCAACATGTCTGCTATTGTTATTGCTGTTGTTGTTGTAGTGCTGAGGATCAAACCAGGACCAGGCACTATACCACTGAGCCATGACTTCAGTCCATGGGCAATGAAACCACATGCCAGAGATCTGAGGGCAGGAAGTGCCTTCCCTTTTCCTCTGCTTTAGGTATCTGTCCGCGAATGGCTTTGTCCTGCTACATCTTAGTCCACCTTCAAGCCCATCCACTGGTCTACCATGGTTCCAGAGTGCTCCTGGCCTGAGGTCGCATGACTTTTTCTTCCAACCCTCCAGGTGGAGCTTCTTTCTTTCTTTCTTTCTTTCTTTCTTTCTTTCTTTCTTTCTTTCTTTCTTTCTTTCTTTTTTTTTTTTTTGAGACAGGGCCTCGCTATGCACTTCAGGCTGGCCTTGAGCTCACTTTTGTAGCCCAGGCTGGTCTCGAACTTGTACCAATCCTCCTGCCTCAGCCTCCTGAGTGCTTGGATTATAGGCGTGCGCCACCATGCTCAGCTGGAGCTACTTTCTATAATTACTTCATCTTAGCCCAAATAATTTTTATTTTCTCTCATGCTTAACAACTACTACTTGCATGCAACTAACACTACTATTTTTCCCTGTGTGGTGAGCTTTGTTTCTTGGATGTACCATGAAAAAACAGTCATGTGAAAGATTCCTTTTCCGAAGAACTTCTGCAAGGACTCAACCAGGTAAAGCAAAGAGATTCCTGGGCCTTCCTATTCCTATAAAATGTGTCTTTGACTTGAGTCTATGAACACCTACCTGATATTTTGCACCTTTTTAAGAGGAAAGAGGTAAAGTCAGATGTGACATTCAGAACACAGATAAATCTAGAAATTCAAAGCCAAGTAGTGAAAAGGAACATTGCTCCAGAAATCTCATTAAAGAAAATATCTGTCAGGTTTGACCAAGTCTGATTGTGTCTTTGTTATGGCTTATGTCTAGATGTCCCGATAAAGCCTTGTGTAGTCATAGGTGGAGCTTCAGAGAGTGGGGGGTTAGAATGTGTGATGCTGGGTTTAAGAGCATGTGACTACTAACTCAGTCCCCTGATTGGTTTGGCACAGTTTTGTGTGGATAATGGAAAGGCATTTTCTGAATGTGGGTGCTACCTGAATAGAAGAAGACGGACAGAAAAAGAGCGGCCATGCCTACTGCTACCTGTTGCTTCCCTGCCTCCTGCCTGCCATAAACTCCTTCTTCTCTGGGATGCCCTTTGCCATGACACTTTGGATTGGAGTCTGTCAGTCAGGAACTAAAACCTCTTCAAAGTGTGAGCTACAGAAATATCCTTTGCTCCTTTACCTTTGGGTGCTGGGGATTTTTGCCTGAGCAGTGCAAAAAGTGATTAACACAGCCTTTGTACCTTAACATCCTCGCTTTGAGAGGTTCTGGACTTTAAGACTTGTTTCTTGTTCCTTTACTTTAGCATCACTTCCAGTCATGTAGCTGTGATCTGAAATGGCCACCGAGCCCAGTAAGGAATGGATGTCAATGAATGGGTGACAGGCAGATGTGTTTGGACTGGAAGGACACACTTTGTTCTTAAACCAAGGATTCTACATGATCCATAGCAGCACAGTTACTGCTCCTCCCATGCCCTGTCCCATGCCTGGCATGCTTCCTATCACCATGACCTGTCAGAGTCTTGCCTTAGATGGCATGAGCAGTCCTACTGCACATGCCAACTACCAGTGCTCCACCAACCTTTCGTCTGTGCAAGGAACTTGGAATTTCAGTCTTACTTACTCCTTGTCTACTCCTGACTTTACCATGTTGTCACAGAAAACCCACTATTAGAAATTCACTATTTTTTAAAATTTTCAATTTTATTAAGAATATTGTGCTTTATTACTCCATATTTTATTTTGTGTTTCTATCAATAGTCACCATAGCTAAACAGGGAAAAAAGAAGAGATAACAAATCTTGGCTGGGAGGTAGGAACTGTTGCAGGTGTTTATTCCATATCAAGTTCTTAAACTCTTCTTTTATATTCAACTCAGTGTAACTGAGAGCAGTGCTCGCAGGAGGAAGAGGCAGGAGGTGGAGACAGATGGAGAAAGACACTAAAAACCCTTCCACACCTCCCAGTGTTTCCTGGAACTAAGGATTATCCTAGCTACAGATGTGGTTCTCCCTTCTCCAGTTCAAACAGTTCAGAGAAGCACTGAGCCCACTCTTCCCTTGTCTGTATTCATGAAGGGTCGCTCTTTACAACGTTTTGTCCATGAAACTATCCCTAGGCAGGAAACTGGTGAAAGCATATGAAAATCTCCTTTGCTCATGGGAACTCTGATCCCGTGAAGCATGAAGAGGCATTGTGGTGCACATTAAAAAAAACAAGCAATTACATAAAAAGATAATTTTAGAGAGTTATATGTGCCATGGAGTTAATAAAATGGGATGTGCTAAGGGGGAAAAAAAACAAGCGGGACCAAGGGCAATTTGAGCCTCTGAGCAAATAATATATAAGCGACAAGAAAAAATTAGTCATTTTAACCCCTGCAGGAGTAGACTTCCATGTAGTGAGAAAATAAAGGGAAAGGCTTTGTTTCCAGGTAAGTTTGTTGATTATATTAGTTACTTTTTGCTCATTGCCGGGACAAATACCCGACACTCAAAATGAAGGAAGGAAAGGTTTATTTAGCTCACAGTTTGTGGAGGTTTCAGTCCATATTCGGCTAGCCCAAGGCTGAGTGGAGCAGGGCGGAGAGCATCCAGTTCAAGGCAGCAGAACAGCAGCAAAATGGTGGCAGAGGCAGCCAGTCAATCAGGGCAGCAGAGCAGCAGCACCAGCTCAAGCTCCAGTCTGTCTCTCTGTCTCTCTTTATATTACATTCAGGCTCTCTGCCTTAGCTCCCGCCCTAGGCTACACCCATAATCCCAGAAGTACTTCCACCCATAATCCCATCAGTACTAAAACCCATAATCCAGGGATCATGGATCAAGCCTCAAATTCTAGAAGTCCCCGCCCAATGACTCCATGAGGCTTTAGGGGGACAACTAGACATAAACCATAACAGTGATTTTCAGAACAAGGAGATTAAAGTGGTATGGCCGGGGTCACAGAAACAAGAGGATTGAAAACAGGTTCTAAAGTTCTAACGGTAAAGATCAGTAGATATTCAATTAGGCAGTGGACCTTTCAGGTCAGGTAAAACATTTGGATTTTATTCTAGGTGCATTTAGACAAACTGAGGCTCTGAGGCGGGGTGTGGTCGGTTGGATTTAACATGGTTTGATATTTACAGAGATGAAAAGTCAGTCTTGGATTCTGAACTCATTGCTCACTGTCTTGGTTATTCCTACAGTACTGACATGGATGTATTTACCTCGCTAGCAAGAACAATCCACTCAGCATGATCCTCTGGATCCATATGTTTTTCCCCCTTCCTGAGCTGCAGAGGCTCTGGAGCTACCCCTGGATCCGATCCTGTAATGTTTGGTAGTGCAGTGTCTTGGCAGAACTTAGGCAAGAGAACACTCTGGAAAGGCACATAAGTGCTGCTGGGAGCGCAGAGGGCAGGCAAATCAGGGAGGGAAGTCAAGAAGTCCTTTGTCAGTACAGTTTGCTCAGAGTGCTAAGTGGCTCTGTCCTCTGAAGACTGTACCTTCACTGGAGCTGTAAATCCACAGCCTTGCTTTCCTGTGATTATTAGATATCCCCTGGCAATTTTTTGCAAGAGCTGAGGTGTTAATTCCACTGCCCTGGCCCAAATCCAGACCAGGAAATTACTTTTTGTCCACCTAAATTACACTTGGACTGCCCGTAGAAAATTAGTCCTAGAGTTCCTTCCTGTAAAACAGGACTGTCATAGCACAGCTGCAGCTAACAGGTCCCTAGAGTATGAGGATTTCTGTTCCTCTTAGTCTTCTTCTCAGTGCTTTTCTTAACCCACTCCCCACAAATTACCGTGCTTAATCAGTTTAGGATGCTATGAATATACCTACCACTGCTAAAGAGGCAGAAGTACAGACTATTGTTGGTTCCAGGACATCAGAAATGCTCAGCCTCAACACTACTATTTCCCTGATATCATTGAAGTTAAATCGTTATATTTTTTAACCCTATTTATCCAAGCCACCATAAAAACCTGGGCATGGAGGCACATGCATGCAATCCTAGTGCTGAGGAGGCTGAGACAGGAGGACGACAATGACTCCGAGCTCTGACACGAGACTCTGTACCAAATATATAGATAGGTAGATAGGTAGATAGATAGATAGATGGATAGATTTTTACAAATTAACAAAAGAAGGTGATCAATTAATGCCTTTCGCCTTGAATTTATTCCCGATCACTTTCTCTCTGTCACACACACACACACACACACACACACACACACACACACAGATTATCCTTTTTTTCCATCAGCTTTTTTTCTTCCTCAAAGTATTTCTTCTTATCTAATATATTACATACTGAAATCATTTCTTTCTCTGCTGTATAGTATAAGCCTTATAATAGAAGAAATTTCTTTTCTCTTTTGATTATTATTCAAACTGTCAGACTCAAAATGGGGTCTGGTATATAAGAGTTCAACAATTATTTGTTGCATGCATGAAGTGCCAAGTAACTACCTCCAGCCCAGGGCATTGGGTAACAACTGACATGTGTAGTTAGGTGAGTAGTCAATGTCCAGTTTGTCTTTTCATTCATTCATCACTCATTCAATAAACATTTGCTAGTGCCTGCTTAATCAGGAAAAGTGCAAATGAGGAAGATAGATATATCCTATTTCACAAAGAACTCTTAACCTAGATTTCAAAACCAAACCCATGTAAAGAATTAACAAAAGAACTATGAACCAGTGAGATATAAACTAATCTCCTTAGAAAGTTTGGAGATGGCCAAGGATATAGAATTATGACCATTACTGGTCATGGATAAGTCTACTTGATAAGTTTCTTTCAGAGGTTAATAATAAAATAATTCTCATAAATAAATTTAAGATCCTTTTTTAATCAGAGAAAAAAACTATTATGTTTCTCTTTTGGCATTAATCAACAATGAATGAAACTCTGAATATAATAATCTATTTGGGTCAGGTGTGTTGGAGCATGCTTATAATCCCAGCTCTCAGGAGGCTAAGGCAGGAGGATCACTATTTGAGGCCAGCTTAAACTACATGGCAAGACCCTGTCTCAAAAACAAAGAAATAGGAAGGAAATATTGATAATCAATTATAGTCAAAACTATGTAAACTTTGTCCATCATTCTTATGTGTCCCTCTACTTTATGTAGTTTAAGATTGCTTTTTACTATCTGCATTTTAATTGTTTTACTGTGAGTTGTGAGTTTGCTTGTTTATTTAGCCTTTCTTAGATTCTTTTTTTATTTTTTATTTTTATTTTTTGCAAGACTGGGGTTCAAACTCGTGACCTTGCACTCACCAGGCAGGTACTTGTGCTACAGAGCTATCTCCCCAGCACCATCTTTTTTATTTGTTTATTTTTCATATTTTAAGGAAGGGTCTACAGGATGTCTCAGTTTTAGATCAAACTCATAGTGATCCGCCTGTTTATAGCCTCCCAAGAGCTGGGATTACAGGTGGGTGCCACCACGCCCACTCTCAACTGCCATCTCAGAGTGCCCTGGGAGCAGGGCTGGCACAGCAGGCCGGGGGATTGAACCTCAGCTCCTGCATCTGCTTTGTAGGTACTTTAATCCACTGAGCTACTTGGCCAGCCCTTTAAATTATAATTTCAAAGAGATGTAGATATTAAAAGTGTAAATATAGAAGCTATAGTTGAAAAGCATTACCTTGCAGACTACTATTAAAAACATTACATATAAAAAATTCTGGGGTGCTATATCCACACACCCAGTTAGAACCCTGCAAGCAAGTGCTTTAATCCACTGAGCTACCTGGCCAGCCCTTGAAATTCTTTATAATTTCTAAGAGATGTAGATATTAAAACTGTAAATATAGAAGCTATAGTTGAAAAACATTACCTTGCTGATTAGTATTAAAAACATTACATATGAAAAACTGTAAGGTGCTATACCCACACACAGGGTTAGAACGCTGCTTAGGAGCCAAGGAGAGGAGTTTATACACATATTTTGCACATGAGCTTCTCTGGGTGTGTCATAAACTTGTATGACCTTCCTCCCCAAAGAGACATCTTTGGTATGATTTTAAATGATTTAATGTGCATGCAAATGCTAACACATTATGAAGAAAGATGGAATGCATTTTACTTTAGAGGACTGCCCAGGAATGGCTTTGCATCTCAAGCTTGCAATAACCCAAGTATTTCTGGTTATAAATGTGTTAGTTTCATCTCTTACAACATTTCACTTGCAGACTTTCAAATTTTTAAAATTTATTTTAAATTTTATCTTGGTATTTCATGTGTGCAAGTAAGCCAGACTAAATCCATTTTGAAATAAGGAGGGCAATAAATACATGCATTAAAAAAAAAACTTTGTATACTATTAGTATGTAAAACTTTATCTGTACATTGACAAATCTGGTAAAGATAGGATTTCTAATACTCTGACACACGAGTGGTAGAAAAGTCCCTCCTTGAGCAACCAGGCCTGGTATGTGAATGAGACCACCCTGGGCCCACAAGAAACTCATTACCCTGCAACCAGACCTGGTGTATGAGTGAGACTGCCCTGGGCCTGCCAGAAACTCATTCAACCCAGCAAACAGGCCTGGCACGTGAGTGGAACTTCATCCATCAAACAGGCTCAATGTGGAAAACTGGTTCAGAACTCCACGCAGAGGGCCTAGAGACAAGACCTATCCAGCTTATCCAGGAGCAGAAAATCTTGCCATAGTGGCATAGCAGGATCACTTCTAAGTGCTGCAGCAGGAAGAAATGGAACTCAGCAGTCAGAACCAAGCCACATCCACCTGGAAGAGTTTGAACTTGGTAGAGCCAGATCTGGTGCTAAGGTATGAACTCTACCAAAGCTCTGAAGCAAAGATTAGAAGGCAGGCTATACAAAACTACAAAGAGAGCAAACTGCACTCTAGGTCCTGAGCCCAACCAGGACAAATACAGGAGACAACAGCATAGAAGAAATTGGAAATCACGCACCTGAAATCTCTGAAATAATAGCATCCAAAGTAAAGAAATAACAGCAGAAAGGTAAAGAGGAAATCAGCTAAGAAATAATTTCTGAAGTAAAAAAAAGTAATAATATCTATGATAAAAGAAATGCTAAATACTTTTAAAGACACACTGATTAAAAAAACAGAGGAGCATAGAAAAATGATGGAATCCCTGAATGAGCAATATAGGAAAGTAATAGAATGTACAAAGCAGTGTCAAAGTGCTATACAGGAACTTAAAACCTCAATCACAAGCTGGCAAATTTGTTTCAATGAAAGTGAAACTAGACTTTCAGACCTTAAAGACACCACTGCAGATTGTGAAGAGGTAAGAAAAGATCTCTTAATAACAACTAGGATGCAAGAAAAAATAATTCAACATCTTCAAGATGCTGTAAAAATGAAAAACATAAGACTAATAGGCATCAATGACAAAGAAGAAGTCTGTACAAATAATATAAAAAGAATATAGTCAGAAGTAATAGCAGAAAACTTTCCAAATATTGGGAAACAATTTGACATTCAGTAATTGAAGCATATAGAACTACAAATAACATCAACCCAATTAAAACCACACCCAGATATATAATAATCATGATTGCAGAAATTCAGCACAGGAACAGTGTACTAAAAGCTTCTAGAGAAAAAGAGACATTACATTTAAAGGAAAATCCATTAGAATAACAGCAGATTTCTCTTTACAAACCATTAAGTCAAGAAGATCATGGAGCAAAGTACTTCAGGTCTTGCAAGAAAACAAATTCCAACCCAGACTGCTATACCCTGCAAAACTCTCCAGTTCAATGGGGAAGTGAAATACTTCCAGGACAAAGAACAGCTAAAGAATTTCATGATGACAAAGCCAACCCTGCAGTTTACTAAAAGATATTCTAAAGAAGGATCAAAATGGCCATGATTCCACGAAGGAGAATAGAAAGAATCCATCAAATAAGGCAAACAATTAAACACTGGAAAAAAATGAGGTATACAAAAACAGTCTGTCAACTATTATTTTATATCCAGCAGCAGAATATGTCCATCAGCATATTCTACAACAAGACTTCTCCTGCACCCTATGGGTCATGATTCTGTCTGCTTCTACAAGGTGGATATCAAGGAAATAGCAGTAGCTGAGCCCCACAAGTGACACCTGGCCATGAGTAAGCGTCATGGACACTGTCCACATGCAGGGCATACTAGAACTTTGTGCAATATCCTATCTGCAAACTATTAGAAGTTCCAGTCAATGTCTGCCATTCCAGTATTTATGTTATGTTTTATTCTTAGTAATTCTTTACTACCAGGGAAACTTTTTCTTAGTTGATATTTTTGTATATATTAACCTATTCAAATACTATGTGAACACTCTGAATTGATAACAGATTCATACATATGATATATAACATTTTGGCCTCTAAGTTGGACTCATCATTGATTTGAATTTTGGAATATTATTTTGAAATATTTAATTTAATGAATATTTGATTAATTTTCTAAATATTCTTTAATTGCACTTTTTGCTTTATGATTCCTACTATATCTCTGACTTACAATTTACTTATAAGACATGGTATGATATTTTCTTCTACTATTAGAAACTTAAAAAAGAAATATATATATTATATATATATAACTTAAAAAAATACACACACACACACACAAGAGTTAGGATAAATATACAGGTACTTTCTCTTAGTTCATTAAGAATAAAAGTTTGTACTAATATTGTTTAGACAAGATATCAGGTCTGCATCTTGCCCTCTGAATAACTACTACGAAGACAACAATATGCATGGTATTAATTATTGTAACCATCCTACTAACTTGTTTTGAAACTGTTTCATTGCTTTTATCTTTTTTTCTCATTAAAATGAACTTTAAAAAAAGAAAGTGAAGAGAAGAAAATAAAATAAAAATAGAACGTCTGTGTCTGCAAATTTTAAAAAGTATTAACCAATCAACCAACTTTTCAATCAAAGACATGTATAAATTGAAATTGCACAATTTCTTATAAACATAATGATTATGAAAACACTACATATCAGAATCTTTGAGATACAATTAAAGCAAAGATTGAAAGTAGTTGCCGAGATTAAATGCACAAACAAAATAAAGGTAACACTAAATTAAATACCTATCTCAAAATCTGGAAAAGAAACAAAAAAATAATTTAATGAAAATAGACAGAAGAAAATAGTAGTAATAAAACAGAAACTAAGTTTAAAAACCAAGAAGTAGAACTAATACCTAAAAAGATAATTCTTGACACAACTATTCAAGTAGATCTAATTATATAAAGGAGAAAGTAACAAAGCATGGTGGCACACATCTATAATCCCAGTGCTGGGAAGGCTGAGGAAGGCAAATTGTTGTGAGTTTGAGGCTAGCCTGTGCTACAAGTGAACTTCATAGAGAGACCCTGTGAAAAAAAAAAAAAAAAAAAAAGGAGGATGCATATAAACAAATCAAAACACAACAGTACAATGGGGCAGTTAATTGCTGAATCATAGTACATTCAGTGTTGTGTAAATGCCTTTAAAAACCTAAATGATATGGAGCCTAGGGGACAGATAAAGTTTAAAAATCAAAAATGAGAAAAGTCTCTCTTTTTCATGATCTCCATACGTGCACATAGTGTCTTCCAATCCTCAAGTAGTCCATGAGCTACACAGTTATAGTGTATGTTTCCATACTTAATTTTCTTACTTTTTCGTGGATCTGGGGATTGAACAACACAGGCCCTTATGTTTGCACAAGTGCTTGTTCTACTGAGCTATCTCCCCAGCCCTTCTATACTTAAATTTTTAAGACTTAAATACAACATAGTCTTTGTCTGATTGCATTAACTAATATTTTAAGACAATGTCAAACAGTAATGTTGACTTCAAGGAACAATCCCATAACATTTCCCCATTGAAAACTAGTATTTTCCCATTTAGAAATCAGTTTTATACCTCTATTATCCATCTCCACAGATATGCATAGAATTATATGTATTATATATACATATATAATCATTTAAACAGAGTATTCATAAACTCATGTTATGGAAAGTTTTTCATCTGAAATTTCAGTTGAACTTGTTGGACTTTTTAGCAGCATCTAGAGATTAATATAATTTCTTTTTAGCCATAAATATAAATATATCATAGAAATTTTTGTATCTGGACTATTCCTGCATTTCTAAAAAAATCTACTTGTTTATGACACATTATTTTAAATGTATTAAGTCTATGTGTTAGCATTTCATTTTAGGTTTTTGCATTGATATACATCTAAGATTTGTTCTATAGATCTGTGTTTATGTGAGTGTATGTGTGTGTGTGTGTGTAAGCATTTGTGTCCATGACAATGTTATTAATTCTAAAGCCAGTGTCTAATTAAAATGAAAAACATTCGATACATTTTCCTGAAGTCAAGGATACTGACCATCCTTTATGCTGTATAAAATGCTAGAGGTATGTGAATTAGAAAAGAAATAAAACCATGTCTATTGATATAGGATGTGAGAGAATATCTGGACAACCTTAAGGACAAATAACAAAATTAATACAAGCAATAAGCAGATTTCTGAGCAATATACTGTAAAATAAGCAAAAAGTAAATTACTCTTCATATGTACATATTATAACCATCTAGATGATATAATTGAAGAAAAATCTGACAGCATAATAGAATGTATTTCCTAGAAATAAAGTTCACATGAAATACATGAAAGCTCTAAGGGATAAAGTTCAAAGTGTTTTGCAGACACAAAACTACACTTCAATAAATACAAAGACAACTTTGTTGTGGGTATTTCCTAAAGTTAATATATGATTTTAATACAATGCAAACCTATATTGCTTTATTTGATTTTACTTTGAAGCTAGACAACTTGTTATAAAGTTCACAGCAAAAGTAAACTTGAAAAATCTGTTAGAAACATCTTGAAAGAAAAGAAGCAAAGAAAGAAAAAGCCCTAGAATTAAACCATTAGGTATTATAAATGAATAAATAGAAAAGTGAGCATGAAAGAGAAATCCTTTCAGCTACATCTAATAAATAAATAGAAACAGACAATAGGAAAAAATTCAACTAACTATAAAGTTTAGGTGAATGACACAGAAGTTAAATCAGAAGATAAGGCATGGTTGAGGCTGACTCTCTTACTGACCGCTGGGACCCTGGGTCAGGGGAACACTGTTGGCAGGGACCCATGACCCTCCACCACATTTGCCCCCTATGAGTATCATAACTGAGGACAAAGGCCATTTCTTCCAGTAAACAGGAAGTACAACGCAATGGAGAGAAAATGTCCAAAGGTGATTGTAAAGAATTTCAAATATTTTAGTCTAACCCTGGGTAACAGCTACTCAAGTCATTGCTTTCTTGTGTTTCTATGCACTATATATGAGCATTTTACATTGTCTTTCAGAGGTATGGTACAGTTCATAATAAGAACTTTAGGGAAATATCTTTATTCTCTTGGTCTTCATAGTGTGTTACTATGTTTCTCATTTGATTACCACTTTACATATTCAGCGAAGTTTCGGGTGGTTACTCAAAAATCCTATGTGCAGTATTGATTTTAAAATACAGGATATTGGGCTAGCCTGGTAGCTCAGGGAACTAAAGCGCCTACTTAGGTAAGTGCAGCATTTGGGGTTTGACCTCCCTCCATGCCCGCCCCGACCCTGAGTGTGCTGATACACCAATTGAGACCGAGTGTGGTGGCCACACTTGTAATCCCAGCACTTGGGAAATTGAAAACAAGAGAATCATTCCAAGTCTGATCTATGTAGCAAGACCCTGAACACCCTGTAGATCCTGCCCTAAATACAGGATAAATAAATAAATAAATAAAACATAGGATTTAAAACAATATGCATAAGCACATTATCTTGAAAAACTGAACTTTTTGTAATACCATGCATCCTGTTTAAAATTAACATATAGGTCTTTTGTAATCAATAAAAAATAATCTATGAAAGTACTAATAAAAATAGTAACTTAAAACTATGGTTTACTAATTACTAGTAAGAAAAATGGAGAAAATTGGATTTGAGTGATTAGTGTTTTCTGATGACAGGAGGGAATTTCTTCCATCCCATCTTCATTTTGTATTTCTATAGTTGAAAATGAGACACCAGAAAGAAAACAAGACAAACAAATTATTTCGATATAATTTTTCACTTTGAGTATATTGTTATATTTCATCATCGTAAGAGTTCTTTTAGGTCAGAGGGCAAAATAATGTACTGACGGGTGATTTGATAAAACTCAGAGTTATTGTACCTCTGTGGGGCTCCAAACACATTCCTAGGGCTTTGTATTACCTCATTACTTCTCTCAGCAATCCTAGGAAGTAGGTGGCATTTTCCCATTTTATGCATGAAGAAATTGAGGATTAAAGAGGTTAAGAACTGTGCCTTAGGTCACACAGCTGCTGAATAACAGAGCCAGAATCTCAATGGCAGTCTGATGCCAAATGCCTCGCTCCTTGTTCAAAGCTCCTCATTGAGCTATGGCCAGAACATCAGCCTCCAGATTCCCAGCCATGTATTTCAGCGCATCATGCTGACTCCCTGCAGTGCTAAGATAATGCTCTTAGAAACGCTGTTAATGGTTGTTTTGACACCTTGTTAAACAGAATTTTCTTCCCACTAAACATTCTTGGCAAGGCGGTGGTTCACCAAAGTGCTTTGTTAATTTCAAAGTGCAATAAAAATGGAAGCCCTTATTAGGAGGAGGAAGGGCAGCACAGTGGGAGGAGCTCCTGGCGTCGAGTCAGAGGCTCCTCTGCAGGGCCCACTGCTGCTTGTTACTTTGGGAAATTGCAGGGTCTCCACTGCTGAACCTCACTGGCTCGCCTCTCATCCACCTCTCTTTCTTCTTTCCTCTTTGCAGGATTGCGCGTGACATTGATGTAATGCACACTTCTTTGCACCAGAAGAGCGCAGAAACAAGATTTAGTTTTCCTCTCATCGCTGTTTTCTGTTTGCTCCTTTGAGCACCTGTTTCCCTTTATATTATCTGGCACATGCTTTATGCAGAACCAGAGCTCTTGTATGAGAAAAGTTTTCTTGGGCAGTTTTCTTTTTCTTTTTTTTTTTTTTTTTGTCTTTTTGAGACAGGGTCTCGCTATGCAGTTGAGGCTAGCCTTGAGCTCACTTCTGTAGCCCAGGCTGGTTTCGAACTTGCACCAATCCTCCTGCCTCAGCCTCCCGAGTGCTGGGATTACAGGCGTGAGCCACCACGCCCGGCTCTTGGGCAGTTTTCATACTATTGTCCGAAAAAAAAAAACTCATTCCAGTCATGTCATAAAACTTCCACTTTATATCCAATTCAAGGCATTGCTCTCCTACGTATGCCCTTTGGATACTTCCTGCCTTCCGTTTCTTTCCGCCGCTGCTCTGGAGCTGTGGCTATGAAAGGAGGATTCCAGCAAATAGCCAAAATCTTTTCAACCTCTTGGTGCCGTCTTTGGGATGAATTCGTGTCTGCTTCTCCAGGCGGCTGTATGGGTTCTCAGCATAGTCTACTCTTCATTGGTCACTTGGGGAGATCTGTGCAGCTATCTGTACCTCCAAGTCCTTGAAAACACCCTCTGCTCAAATGCTACTGCTAGTGTCTTCTTGTGTGGGGTATCTGCACATCACTTTGAGTGCCTGCTTCTCAGGGGCCCCTTTGACCCGTGGCCATAGCAGTCTTTTCCTTCCCTTTCACTTCATCTTTCAATATGTCTCCCTCTTCTTTGCCCTCTCCCTCTCTCACTTCCTCTCTTCTCCCTCTCTTCTTCTTTCCTTTCCCTCTCCTCTCCTTTCTTTCTAGGGTGGAGAAACGTGTAACAAATCTACAGTTTAGGTTGACACCCATGGGCCATGAGGTGCTAATTTCACCTTTTCGCTAATCATCACCATTAATAATTCTCTCTCAGATCAAAAAAAATAATAATAATCTCTCTCAGATCAATTCTGGCTCATTGGAGGAATGGACCCTTTTCTATCTAGGTGTTCTCCAACTCACCAAATTCCCTATATTTGTCTCTGACAGAGAGTTGGAAGGCCTCAGTCCTATACTAGATTTGCAGCTTTTAATAAACTCTCTTCAAAGATGAGTGGAAGAGGATTTATACTTGCACTGTTTAGAATGAGAAGTGCCTGACATATATTATGTACAGAAGTTGCCATAGTTCTAAGACAATACAAGTCACATTTCATATTTTTATATTAAGATTAATAGATATTCTTTACAAAAGAATAAAAATCCAAGTGACCGACTCCAGAAAGCACATCTATTGTTTGTGGCCCAGACAGAACTTTTTCTAATGAACGTTCATGCTTAAAGTGTTGCAATAGACACTGAAAATAGCATGACCTTATTTTTGCTTACAAGTATTCTGGATGGACTATTTGAAGGAATATAATTTATAGAAAAAAATTAAGAGGATAAGCTTAGAGATACATCTGGTTCTTATAATAGCAGAGGCAAAATATTTAATGCTATGACCACAAAACATAGTTTATAAGATAGTTTGTGACAGGTCAGGATTTAAAGTTTGTCAGGCTTGGTTTGCCAGGCACCCTGCTCCCAAACTCTCTCTCAAATGTCACCATGTAGAGCCAAACCCAAAACCACAGAAAAGGTCCATCTGACTGACCTGAGCAAGCAACCATAGACAATCTCCTTTGTTAACATTGAAAGTCCCCCACAGACCAGGTAGCTTGGCCAAGATTAGCTCTCCCTCAGTTCTTCCAGCCCATGATCACCCTCCCTAAAGGATCCTATATAGTCTCCTGTCCCCGCTTTGTTCACTGTTGTCTTGATCCACTATATAATCAGCCTGCTTGATGCTCCTAATAAATCTTCTACTTGCATCAGAATGCCTGGTCTGATCAATTGTGTGGGTTTGTATCTAACATTATGAACACTATTACTACTTTAAAAATAATAACTATAGTTAAGATACAGTGATGTTATTACATACTGACCATGTACAAAGGATAACTTCATGAATTTGAACATATTATGTTTATATAGTCATAACAAAATCCTATGAGGTCAATACTTTTGCTCCTGTTTTACAATGTAGGGAAATAAGCCTTAGTAAAGAGTGATTTTTCAACCTGACAATTCTGTTTGCCTGCTAGTCCTCCATTCTTATCTAGTAGGCAATATCCCCTCTCTGGAGCCATAGTTTGCGGCATATTGTGAGGTAGACTACAACCTTTTTGGCTGCAACAGTATTAAAATAAATTGTACCTTGAAATAGAAGTTTAATGGGAAACCTTGTTCTTGTGGGATGGAAGAAGGCTGATTGGAAGCACGTGCCATCCCTCCCTCAGCAGAACCCTCTAAGGAGAGCTGGGAAGCCAGTCTTCACTTGAGCCTGCTCTATTAGAGCAGGAAGCATTAGAGTTCAGACATTTGCCTCCCATTGTTTTCTTTCTGTTCCTTAGAACCTGCTGGCAAAGCAGCATATTTGAAGCTGCGTTTCTGTTCTTCTTGAACTTTATGAAATGTAAAGTTGCCAATTACTATCAGTTGAAAATAGCACTAGGATTTAGCCAAGAGTTTTCAGAATTGGAAGGAGACTTTTAGAGTATTTATATACATATAAGAGCAAATCAAAAGAGGTAGAGTTGTCAATAATACTTAATAGTAAATAGAACCAAGGAGATAAGACACATATTTTAAAACACACACAATGTTAAGTTGTATGAATCATCCTTATTTTCTAAGCTCACTGAGCGTAATTTCCCAGACCTTTGAAAAAGAACATGGTGCTAAACCTGAATTCCTCGAAATTCTTTTCACTTGAAATTTTATGAAGGTGCTTTATGCAATACTGAGTAAGTCGAATGTTCTGAAAGGGTAGGTTCCGTACCAGAAGGAATGTTGTCAGACCCACAAATGGTGGGTGTTTGAGCATTATCACTGCCAAAAATGTAATCTAATGATTCAAACTAGCACAGTTCCAAAGGCCAAAAGTCAAAGAAAATGAGGCTGTGAATCTTGGCTCCTGGAAGAGATGCTTCCATAAATTTGTAGGATGTTTAAGTTACAAAGGATCTCAAGATCATCCCCCTACTTTAATCACTTGCTTTACAGATATGGAAATGGAGTTATGGAGAAGTCACCTGAATTACCAGTGTGTGTTTGTTTTCTTATATAATATAATTGTTTTCTTATATAATGGAGTAATACTCAGCCACACAGAAGGATAAATTTGAGGCATTTCTAGGTGAACAGATGCAACTCTGACCATATTCTTAAGTGAAATAAACTGAACTCACATATTTAAACATTGCATTATATTCCAGATGTGAGAAACTGAATAAGTAAATAAGAACCTAAATGTACAATGCATATTGTCAAATGGGAAGAAACTATTTGAAAGGAAAAAAGAATTAGGGTGGGGGAAAGGGGAAAATGATGTATAAAAGGATAAAATGGAAAAAAAAAAAAAAAAAGATTTGTGAAAAGGGAGGAGAAGATGGGCCAAACAGAGGACAGAGGATTTAAAAAAAAACAGAAAAAAAAAAAAGTATGCACAGATGCAAACTGTATATGATGGATATGATCATTATGTGTATATAGAATGTGCCAATAAAATTATTTATATAATAAAATGAAATTATAGATGTAAGATACTTGTGATTTGCATTGTATTTCTGTTGGATAATGTTGATGCACAGTACATTCTTTTTTTTTTTTTTTTTTTTTTTGCGGGACCGGGGTTCAAACTCATGACCTTACACTTGCCAATCAGACACTTTGGCCATAGAGCTATCTCCCCAGTCCTGCAAAGTCTATTCTAATTCTAACTTTCCAAACATTCTCTATAATAAGGCATACACCAGTTTGCAAGTTATCCCGAATCACTGAATCATTAATCTACCACTGAGAACTCTTGGAGGAAATGGCTTCTGTGTTTAGTATCTGGCAAATCCCTCTCCAAAGTTTTGACTGAAATAACCAAAGAAAAAAGCACTTTAATACGATAAAAACATGAACAACCCCACCGGCTATGGAATGTGACCATCATTTGCTTGAAGCTATGCTTATAGGTTTGACAATGGGAACTAAAAACAGTTCCATGGTTTCCTGAAGGTAGCAGGTTCAAGGGTGTAGTCTCTGAGGAAGAGGAGACGAGAAGGAGTGGCAAGGAAAGTCACCTAGAGCTAAGAGCCTGCAGTTAAGAGGGTCTCTGTAGAACCACAGACAAAGCAGCGCTTACTGGCCAGGGCTAGGAGTGACACAGAAGAACGGGAGAACCAGAACCAAGACCTGCTTTCCTTCTCCTTTTGCCCTTTTTTTTTCCTCTTCATCCTTGACATTGACTATTTTTCTCTTCTCCTCCACTCACCCAGCATCACTGAGTCACCTGGAACATGTTACATGAATTCGGGCTTCTGCCAAAGCTGAAAAAGTTTTGTTCTCAAACATCTTCTTTAGATAGTCTGACTACTCCTGAATCCAGGGCCTAACAAGTACCTGACATGAAAAGAGGAAAAATAAAAAGAGCATTCAGTCTCCTTGATTTCTTTCATTTCAGTGCATTTAAGTCACACATTTATTTATTTATTTATTTATTTATTTATTTATTTACTTATGTATATATGTATGTTTTTATTTATTTATTGGTACTAGAGATTGAACTCAGGACCTCTCGTTTGCTAGGCAGACCCTTGTGCCACTGAGCTATCTCCCCAGCCCATGAAACAATAATTTTATAAGTAACTTGCAAGGAAGACTAAGATCTGTTAATTTTGACTCTAACACCTTCTATTCCTGCTTAATTTTAATACACATAACCAAACACATTTAGTAGTCACTACTTTTTCCTAATTTTTATTTGGATCTCTCTCTCTCTCTCCTTCCCTCCATGTGTGTGTGTGTGTGTGTGTGTGTGTGTGTGTGTGTGTGTGTGTGTGTCTGTGTGTGTGTGTGTGTATGCAAGAAGATATGTGATACCTTGGTTTTCTTTTGACTTTTCTGTACAGAGTGAAATCCAGGAGCACGTAAGAGAAAAAGAAGCAAAACATTATGTTTTAGTCATTCGGAGGAAACTACCCTTTTAGAGCTTGGTGTAAAAATCGTCATTCTCCCTCCTGTGGCCTTGCTCTCTTTTATAATTTTGGCCAGTTTCTCTCTGAATTTCCTTTTCTAAAGTAAAAGTTTCCCAAATGAAATCAATGCACAGTGAGTTAAGGTCATTATTTGGTTGGTGACAGGCTTTCTCCCTCCACAAAGAACTGTGGTGATAATTAGCACATGATATAGGATAACTACACAGTGAAAAAAGCAGGTGGGGCAATGAAATAAGCAAACCACAAAGTGAAGTGTGCACTGTAGAGTTGATTATATGGAACAGAGGTCGGTGGAGAAGGATGTGGGGTAGTGTGCACTGTACACATCGACTGTGACATGGAGTTAGGATTAGTACAAGAGTCTGCCCAATTCTCAAGCTTATTTTATGGTGTTATACACAGGTAAAAATGTAGCAGAAAGGAAGGCCTACCTCAGGACTGTAGGCAGAGTTAGACTTCTACCTGGTTGTGCACTACATCTGTGGCTTTCCATGAGATAGCTGGATTAGCACCTCTGAGCTTCCTTTTCTTTTTTTTAATATCTGGAACAATAACATAAATACTGCACAGTCTTATGAACACTAGAAACCAAGATGCTTTTATTTTTAATTATATATCAGATGCGATGTAAATAAACACTTAGTCATATTATTATCCTGATTATATTCTTCTACCATGCATACACCAAAAATGGAACAAAATGTTTATTGTCTTCAATTCTTGTGAAATCTGTGAAGAATGAAAAATTTTGTACTAAAATTCCATTACAAAACAAGAGAAGACTGGGCATATTAGTTAAGAGTTTAGATAGGATCTGAAAAGATTTCTCTGTCAAATCTATGAAAAGGTACTGAGCACAGCTATATAACAAGCACGTCCTTGGAGGCATATGGTTGCTGATGCAGATAAAGCCCAGCCCCGGGCCATCAGCGGTACCGTATGTAGTAAGCCATGTACACTTCTTCTGAAATAACTACAGAACAAAGAAGAAAGTGATCACAAAGCAGAAACAGCATTTCTTGACATCCTACTTTCTACTGATTTATACATAAGCATTAACTGTTACTCCAGCTTGCCAAGTCTCAGGAAAGGCTAAATCTATTTTCTGGTCACATTAGAAGAAATAGCGGTGCTGGGAGCTGGACTCGCAGAGACTGAAATCAAAGACTTACCTGTTCAATACAAAGAGGCAGTGGAGAAATAAACTAATTTTATGTTGAAAGAGACTGGACAGACAAGAGATAAAGTGATGGGAGGAAGTGGTTCAGTTAGACTACTGAGGAATGAAGAGTTTGATAATCATGAAGACATGCATTGCTAATGGGCAGAATGTGTAAAGAGGAGCAGGTGCATGTCGACGCTGAGAATGTGCAGGGGCTTCTGCACATTAGGAGGACAGCCTAAGGAGCCACACTGCCATGTGACTCAGTCCACGATTTTATCTCTGAAGGAATGGTCAGAATTAATGGGACTGCTCTTGGAAAAACTCTACATTTTTCCTTCACAACCAGACTAAAATTTAGAAATTCAATGCAGAAAAAAAGATGAGCATAAATAAAGGAAATTCTCTCCTGAAAAAATGGAAAAATACATCTGTATTTTACATATGAGCACATACATTTACCTGAACTTTTCAAAAGAGAAACCCACAGAGCAGAAAAATCTGTATATTTCTTGGTGGGTATAGGAGATTGAAAATGACCTCCAGTGCCTACCTGGAATCTTATAAATGAACTGACTTTGGAAGGTCTCTAAATGCTGACATGAAGTTCTATGGGTAAGGTGGAGCTTTCAGTGTGAAGACTGGTCCCTTAGGCCAGGTAAAGACAGACACCAAAGGAAGGTGATCATACGAAGACAGGCAAAAGTTGGAGTAAGCCACATGCTAGCGTTCACCAGATTCCAGGAAGAGGCAAGGGAAAACTGCCCTCTAGAACCTTTTCAGGGGATGAGATCATGCTGAGACCTTGATTCCAGGCTTCTGGCCTCCAGATCTGTAAGCAAATGCAGGAGCTTTTCCAAGCCTCCTGATTCATAGCACATTGTTGTCACAGCTACTGCAAAGCAGTACAGTGCAAAACAGAAAAGCTCAACTAATCTGAAACAAATGAACTTGGTCACAATGTGGACACTGAGTTTAGATTACCAGAAGATAGTGACCTCATAAAGTCATGCACTTTTGGAAACAGATGTTGTAAAGCTCCACATAGCTGCTTAGCAGAAGCGACACAAAATGTGGATTTTGTAAATAAATGTTTCTTGCTTTTTTTTGTAAGCTAGTTATACCCTCATCCATTTTCTAATAGTAGGCTCTAACATCAGCACAAACGAGATGTGCAGTTACCCTTCCTCGCTCCCTCCTTCCTTCCATCCCTCCATTCAACCATGAAATGATACAGAATCAAGTGGGATTATGTCAGTGACAGTGAATCTGTAAGTATCCATGAAATTAGAATCAACAGAATCAAAGATGAGGAAAACATCATCACCGAGATAGCTTTCAACCAAATGGAAATGAAGCATGTTGGTTTCCAAGAGGCCTCGTGCTGAAAAAGTTCCTATGTTACTACAAAGGATGAACTCTGAGGCATGTCTCCATGGAAAAGGGCCTGAGGGAAGAAAAAATAAAAAAACAATAACCAAGGAATTCTATTAAAAGACTACATGAAAGAGGAGAGCTTCCTGAGTCTTGTGAAACTCTGAAAGCATCTTGGGCTAGAATTCTACTTCTCACCAACTTTTCTTTCACTTCCAGGCCCTCTTCCTTCGCTCCCAGCTATGAATTCACAGGCAGGCAGTGTCAGTATATGCGGTGTGTTGCAGCGAAAATGCAAACACATTTTCTATAATGAACATATGGGAGACTCCAGTTGAAGAGAGTTCCAATCCTATCCCAAGCATGTTATTGGCTATGACTGCGGAGCACCAGGCACCAGACAGGATCAGGAAGCTTAGAAGCAAGAAAGTGAAGTTGCAGACTTGACCACTCTTGCAGATCGGAGTGCCGCCGCTCTGCCATAGCCTTCTGCAAGCAGCACACTGGTGTGACAGGTGGCTTTCTGTATATTTAGTACATAGCTTTCATTCTACAGCACAAGATCTTATATAAGGGTGAAGAGCCTTATGCAAACTCTACATGCCTTGAAATTTTAATGTAAGTATCAATATTTTAAAAATTTAAATCAGAAAAAAGTTATGCATTCAGTAATTGAAATAAACATACAAGCAATTCATGCATATCCATACTGAGGCTCACACATTAATGTTTCCTATTCTTTCTTCGTGAATATCCATTATATATGAGTACAAATGTAACTGTGTATATATACATATATGTACAAAAGCATTTTAATATAGTACCTCTCATCTTCATAGAGAAGGCTACTGTTACACACAATCTCTGTAGAAGGCATAAGTATTTTTATAAAGCTTTACCTTGACTTGCTATCAGTTTCACTAGGATGAAACAAATTCAATATGACAAAAAATTAAAATTGAAATGATTTTACTCTCTCAAATCAAATTACTTGTTTAAATGTCAACTTGAGGTCATTTCCCTCATGATCTGTCTTTTGCAACTGCTGAGGAGGAAGGCATATCAGTACAGAAGTGGCAGAGGCGAGCACAGCCACAGGAAGGGCTGGGAGTGAAAGGAATAGCATCACTGCTCACCACGCAGCGATAGCTAAAGGTCACTGAAGCAGCTGTCACGTTGGTTCATCAGGCAACTGCAGGTGTCCTCTTAGGAAAGGACATTACATTCCAGATAAAATTGCACCTGGTGGTCTGTAATAATTTCTCTTCAACAATGAGGTGTCCTGCAGTGTAACTGGATGTAACTGGATGCTTTTGAATAGATATACAAGAATATAAGAACACAGAGTTGTCAGTACAATGAGAATGTTTTAATGTTGAAATTATTTTACTCTCTAAAATCAAATTACTTGTTTAAATGTCAACGTGCATTTAATTAGTGCAAGGACTAGCTGGCATTATAATTAGTGCAGGTCAAAGTATAAAATAGTCCTCAAGTTTCTCCATTTTTAAAAATTGATTGATTGATTGATTGATTTACTACGAAGTGTCATTATGCAGCTTGGACTTGTAGTGATCCTCTTGTCCCAGCCTTCCCAGCACTGAAATTACAGGTGTGTGCCACCAAACGCGGTGTCAGTGGCCTGCACAGCGCACACTGAACCCAGCTAGCACGGCATACAGTACTGGAGATTGAACCCGGGTCCTTGTATTTGCTAGTCAGGCCCTCAGACCACTGAGCTATCTCCACAGCCCCAGTTTCTTCATATTATACAGGACTTGAGAAGTCACTGATTGCCCTCTTTAAATTTCAAGTGGTCTATTTCAACTTGTTTTCTTATTAACTGTCCCAAAGACTGTTTCTGGGTGTTTGTCTGTGCAAATCTATTGACTATTTCTTTGTAAGAAAATTGTTTGAAGATATAGTTTGGATATGAATTGTCCTGAAAAGATCCATTTGTTAAAGTTTTTGTCATCAAGGATGCAACTGGATAGCAGCAGGGCCTACAAGCAAACAGGCAATGGAATATACTTGAGTCACTTGTGGATGTGGTGCTGTTAAAGGACATTCTGGAACCGGGTTCCCTTCTCACATGCTGGCTTCCCAGTTGAGTGGTTCTGCTAAGTCAAACACTGAGGAGATACGATGTGATATAGCATGCTGTTTCACTGCAGGCCCAAGCAATAGCGCTGGAATTTCTCAAAGTGTCATCCAAAATAACCATTTTCTCTCTGTGAGAAAATTTGTTTCAGCAGGAGAAAGCCACTGAGCACTCTTGCATACCTACTTTGCAGGGTTTTGCAGTAAGCCAAGTATGGTTTCAACTCCTTTGGTGAGAGATTTTCAAATTTATTTCTCGTGGCACAAAAAGCCATCTGAGCAGTGACCTTGTGTGATAAGCCAAGGCTTTCTCATCCTGAGACCTTTGTACTATTCCTGCTAAGCCTTTCTTAGCTCTCTGTGCAAATCTGAGTGGGTGAAGTACTCAGTAAGACAAGAGAACTAGGGGCCAGCATGCAAAACTGCAGTCTAAATCTTCTCTAAATTGTCTCTTATCTTTCTTTTAATTTCTATTTAGTCTTTGGATTCTCAAACTATTTTCTGTATTTCTTTCACATCTATATGAAAGAGGGTTTGATTTTATGAATAGAGGTTGTGCAGAAGAGCCAAGTTCTATATATGAGAGCAATCTCTGCATGCATAATGGTTTTTACCTTAAATGACAAAATTGACTTTCAAAACTCTTTTCTATCTATGAAATGCTCTAAACTAGCATCATTACTGGGCTTACCAGGAAACATCTCACCTACATAGGCAATTTCAAAGTCTAGAAAGCTACAGTGAATACAGTAGACTTTCAGCATTCACAATTTCAGCATTTACATGTAGAATGTGTAGAATATGTTCAAGGACCATGACATAGACTGGCTAGTAATTTTGCCACAATAAGAAATTAAATTGGTATGCACCAAGATGCTAGTTTGTATAAAAGTCACTTTGCTAGGGAAAGGAACTAAATAATCACACAGTACTCACATCTTGAGAACATTTTATAATCTTTACTCAGGATAGAGGCAGTAATATAAATGTATTGTTGTGAGCAGAAATGTAAATCAGGTGAAAACTCTTAAATAAAAGTTGGAAATACTATTACTCTTCATGTGAAAATATATGGTAAAAAGTAGAAGCCAAGGGCATTTTATTAGGGGGGCATGAATACTGATATCTTCAGTAACTAGTAGGCAACAATGGTCTTCCATTTCCTTTCTTAAGCTGTTTATTATAGAACAAGGGTTTTTCTACACTAAGTTATCAATTTGGGGGGAAATTGTGTATTACTGATTTCACCTGTCAGCACCTGCTGTCTTGCCATATGTCACACCCCACAAATATCTTGGAAAATGGAGGTAAACCAACATAGATAATTTAATAAGTCTTGTTCTAAAGGAAGACCAGGAATGTGGTATGAAATTCAAAGGAAAAGTCAAGAAGAAAGCTGTGCCTTTATGGAGAGAAAATGGGATGCTCAGCTGTGAACCTATCTAAAATGCAGGATTTGGGGCCCAGCAGGATGGCTCAGTGGTCTAAAGCGCCTGCTTAGGAAAGCTTAGGCAGCTGCAGGGACTGCAATTTGATCCCCGGCACCACATGCTGCGCCGGCCCTGCCCTCAGGGCAGGCTGAGCTGGCCATAAAAATAAATAAACAAACAAAAGTTATGAAACAAGAAAAAAAATTAAATTAAAAAAAAGCAGGATTTTTTAGTGGAGAGAAGCACTGAAGGTTAAATTTGGGGGGAACTAAAAAAGGACAAAAGCATAAGAGAATTTAACACATAAAAAAACAAGTAAAGACTCTAGTCTAGCAAAAGGTATATCACAGGAAATAAAAGAAAACTTTGGACAACAAATTCATTTTTCAGCAGAGCACAGATCCTGAAAGATCTTTTAGGAGACTAAAAAAGAGAACAAGCTTCCTTCCTCAGGCAAGGAAATGAGGTAAAAAGACACAATGGCAATGGAAGAAAAGCTTGTGCCCGTAGGAGCAATAACAAGGTACCAAGACATAAATCAAATGTTAAATCTGAGAACCACTGAGATGCCTGTAAGAAGAATTGGCTAAATGCAAAAAATATACATTCTTTATGAATAAGAAGTTTTAACAAAATTGAGATGCTTGTATTTCCTAAAAATCTTTCAATGTCAACAAAAACAGAAAGAAAATTAAGATATAATTATTTGAAGAGATGAATATTTCTATATTGTGCTGGAGGCACTGATATGAAATGGAAACTTCTCGAAAGGAGACAGAGCTAAGTAGAGGCCATTTCTACAACATACATGATGAACTATAGTACAGAGCTTGAACATCAGAATCACATCCCTAAGAATTCAAATACATGTGAATATCTGTTGGAGTTTATGATTGGAAAGGTGAGAACCTCCCACTGATATAAGCACATTAAGAAAATCACATCTTCAAATTGCCTGCAGTTTTTTTTTTTTTTTTTACAGAATAAGAGATGATTGATCAGGTATACATTTATGCTTATCCATCTTTCCAGCTTCAAATGTGGAAAAATGTACTAGCATACTTTGTAATATTTTGTGCTGTTCAAATCTGCATGATTTTCCCAGTTAGCCTTGTAACATATTATCAAAAATAATATGTTCATTCCTTACTAATCTTTTTCTTAGAGCTCAAAATCTCCATGAAGCACTGGGAGCTGAAATCAAGGTGGCAGTTGGGTTGGTGGCTCATGGAGGCTGCAGAGACATCTGCCTCTCACCTCTCCCAGGTCTCCTTGTTCTCCATATTATGTGGTCCTTTCCTTTTCTGCTTTTACCACCACAACACCCTCTCTGTCTCTTATGCTCCTTCACCTTCTGTTTTCATAAGAGCCCTGTGAGTTAATGGATCCCACCTGAATAATCTCTCCATTTGGAGATCATTGACTTAATTATATCCGTAAAGTTCCTTTCCCCTTGTAAAATAACATTCACTACCCTTCCAAGGACTAAGAGGTGGGCAGCTTTACGGGGAAGATGAGTCTGATCCACCCTGCCCCAGTATCTTTGGTGATTATCCTCATTACATAATTATTTTTCAAAATCCATTAAATGAGAATACTGCTATGTCCGCATGCATGGGCACACTGGAGACAACAGAGCAGTGAGCAAACATTTGCTGGATGCTGCCTCATCCTGTATGGGGCATCAGTTTCTGCACTTCAGCTGCTGCTGCTGCTGCCACTGATGCTTTTGAGACATTGATAGACAAGGAAAACTACCTTGATCATTAGTGAATTGAGGAAAGGTATAAAATAGGTTTTTTGCATTTATTCAATTGTTTCACCCTTACACAATGAATAGCTAATATTTATAATAAAAAATATTAACATCATAGTAGCTGTCATATGTCAAGTGTTTTCTATGTTCATTATGCTAAATTGCTTGAATTAATAATTGCTAAATTAGTTCTTAATCATCCTAAAATCAGGGTATTAATATATATTTTCCACCATATGGAGCTGACCATTCCAGGACTGCAAGAGCTTTGCAAAAGTTGCAAGCTAGGACTTCTAGGAAGAATATTTGAACTCAGTGATGCGAAGACCTTGATTTCATAGGCTTTACTTTACAAGGCACTGGGTGATGGGGGCCAAGGGGATGATCCTGTGCTTCTGTTGCAAGGAGACCCTGAGCAGGAGGTGAGAACAAAAGGGTGACTCATGTGCTATAACAGAGGGAGCCTAATAGGCAACAGGTGCACATGGGTGAGCAGCTAACCAAATGAAGACAAAATTCTTTTCCAGGGAAGCAGTGCATGCTAAAGAACTTGTACAAGAGCAGGTTCAAGAGTAGTGGGTTGAAGATTCTGGACTCATTCAACAGAATGAGCAGATGCCCAAAGGCCAGAGTATACAGCCAGAGGGCATTAAAGTGAGCAAGGGAAATTCATTAAGGTTGGATGATAAATGTCAATGAAGGGACAGCAAATAGCTGGGGAGACATGCACAGGACAAATTACGCAAGACCTTGTAAATCATGTTAAGGAGTTTGAACTTCATAGGACTTCATTGAACAGTCACTTCCCTGAAAATTTTTCCGCAAAGATTTCACTGAATTTGCATATTAGAATGTTAGGGAGAATGATATACATGGTGGCAATACTAGAAATAGGGAGGCCAGCCAATAAGTAGCTATAAAACTCTGATCATTATGGAAGTATCACAAAGCTAATGTCTTTATAGTAAGACATATTCTTGGAAGTAGTTGTGAAGAAAAAGGCAGCACTCACATGGATTCTTAATCTTATACATCCAACTCTAAAGAAATGCCACACATACATAAACAATTCCAAAATCTTTCTCCAGGTACCTCTGCTCACCTTGTGCCACTCTCGCATCTTCTGCTCTGCTTTCAGAGGGAAGCCCAGAAGCAAAGGGTCGTGCTTGATACAGCAGCCTCAGCATCCCTGTGAAGCCGGCCATAATACAGAAGCTTATTTGGGAAGGGGAGGAAGGAAGAGTGAAGAACAGAAGCGTGGATTAGGGAAGGAAAGACTAAAAACACATTTATCTTGAATTACCCAGGCTTCTGTCGCTCATTATTCAAGGCTTACAGATATGGATGCCTGTTTGGTTCCTACAGGCATCCAAGCCAAGAGTTCCTGGGCAGGTATGGGACCAATCTTTAGGACAAGCCTGGAGAGTATCACCAGGAAGTCATAACTGTGTGTGGCTGGTGGCCATTTGCATTATGTCATAGTCGCAGCCAGACATAAGTGTGGAGAAGTGATTCATAGCAGCACCTGTCGTTATCTGAATTTCCATTTTTGTGGTGTCTGTTCCATGTGTACCGCTTCCCTTCCCGTTAGATGACAAGACACTTTTCTTTTCCCTGCCATCACTTCAGTCATAGAATTCAGCCCGGCACGAGATGCTCCATCTGATGAGTGACAGCAAAGACCCATGCATGTATGCTTGCTCTCAAGAGTTCAAGGTTTTGTTTTTGTTGTTTTCCCACGTACCCAAAGTTCCTTCAGTATTCTGGTCAAAGAATACTGTGGCGACAACAGATTAGACAGAAGATATTCTCAAGGACTGGAAGTCAATTACTTTCATCAATCAAAAGAAAGCTTGGTGTCTCAACCACTACTACAGTCTACTCAGTACAGCTACTCTGCATGAGATGCCACTGAAATAACCAATTATATTCTTTGGAAAGCATGCAAAGGCAGGCATCCTTCCTCTGATAGGTACTGGACTAGCAACTTGGGATTGTGCAGCCGGTATCCTTCAGAAACCAGGACTCAGCCCCTGCGTAAGAGAATTGAGGCAGTGTACAAGGTCACTGCTGGGTAACCCCTACCTGTCTCAGTTAACCCCCGACAAAATTCCGGGTGATTCTTGAAAAGCTTCTGCTTGCAGAAGCTCTTTGAAAGGTACTATGTTCCCTTTTTATTGTAAGATGTTTTCAGGTCGCTTTGCTCATTACTGCATGAGTATAGTGTACACGGTGTGCATTCCCTGTACGGAGCTGTGTGGGTCTTTGGCACAGCCCAGTCCCGTCTTCCATCCCTGTTTCTCTTTGCTCCACCTCCTCCGTCAGTCTCTGGACCCCTCCCTTCTTTGTACATTTGCAGTACTTAAGGTTCCCACTTCTTGTGTGCAGTTGGTACAGGTACACAAATCACCTTTTTCATCCCCGTTCCCTCCCCTTCCCCACTGTATCTCCTGATGCCCCTCGCCCCAGGAAGTCATAGTCCAATGCTGTGCTGTGTATTGATTCCTAACCAAATTTCAGTGGAGGAATTGGAAACAGATTCACAGATACTTTTCCTTTTTCCTCCCAACTCGCACTGCACTCAGCCTGGCCAAGAGAAAATTAAGGCCCAAATCATGAAGAGAGTGCTTTGAGTTACTCAACTATTTTGTACCAGAAACAAAGTGGGAGGCATTCTGCACAGTACAGTTCTTTTTACAGAACAAGTCAATAGACTGTGAGTTACGGGTAAGGCTGAAGTGTGGGTGTGAGTTGTTTGTACACGCCATAGATTCTTCCCGCCTTGCACTGACCTCCCTAAAACACATCAAGAAGCCTACAAATGCCTTGAGGGTTACAAATGTGTCTTTTATCCAGTGCCAGGCACAATGTTGGATTTCAAAAAATATTTGTTGTAAAATGAATTTCTATAGTTGTGGTATTAGTCATCCCGAAGGAGGATAATAACCTTTTCCCCAAAATACATTTTTCTCTGCTATCCGTTACTTTTGCCTGTCTTTGTTTATAGTCAATCAATATCACTATTAAGGCGCCTCCAGCTTCGTTGTTCTCAGGTTAGGAGCCTTGTCTGTCGGACAGCCTGGCTTACCACAGAGATACCAAACACCCTTTCAAAATCTATTACTGGGTCAAGCCTCAACTCTCCTGCTTTAAAAATCATTTCTTCAAGGTTTACTTTGAAGTTTTCTTTCTCTCCATGTCAGCAGGATAGCTGTGAATTTCTTATTTTCAGCAGGCCCTTCTTTGAGGAATGGTGACCCAGTAAGAGGGATTTTCATGTAATGTAAAAGCTTTCTAACAGCAGTTTAATCTTTCTCTCATTAATCTAGTTTGGAAAGAGACTTTTGCTCAGTTTTGGTAATTGTCATTACTCCTTTGCTTTATGCCAGTTTTCAAGCCTAGGATTAACAATACAGGTGAACTACACTAAACAATATTTCAACACAAGATAGAAATTCACCTTTGTTAATTTTTATTTTTGCTAAAGGTAACCTATATCATTGCATGCTGGAAAAATATATTAAGTAGGGAATAGACATAGTATCTTAATTTTTTATGTATTTAGAATGTATTCTATAGGATTTCACTACACAGATCGAACTTGCGGTAACCCTCCTATTTTCAGCCACCCAAGTGCTGGGATTATAGATGCGCTCTACCACACCCAGTCAGTCACCATCTCAGCGTGACACGGGGATGGGGCCATCACAGCATGCTGGTGATCAAACTCTGGTCCCTGTACCTGCCTAAGCAGGAACTTTACTCCATTGAGCTCTCTGTCTGACCCTAGTATCATAGTTTTATGATAGGACCAGTTTTGACTAACTGGGCTTACGATTTGTACATTATCTTATATATTGATGCATTAGTTTTCTCTTATACTTCTATGAAATAAAAAAGCAGGTGTGCCCTTCTTTGTATGACATAGCAAAGAAAGCCTAAAGCAAGTTTATCAAATCCCTAGGACTTCCTTCTGGCCAACAGAAACTGCCTAGGAGTCCTCTGGAGGACGCAAAATTGGGAAAATAAGCATAGGAGAATGTTACAAGGGTGTAGAGTGTCGGAGTTTTAAAATGCAGCAAAATTATAGCTGTTCTTCAAAAAACTTATGTGGGAGAGAATAAGATTCTTGGGGAAAATCTACAGTATCAAAAGCAAAAAATGAGGCATGAGACTTCCAGTGCTCTTCAATAGAGTCCAACTTTCCAAGCTTCCATGCCTCCAATAGTGCCCTGACCCTACCCCACCTGCTACCCCTGGCATGTGCGGGGGAGGCAAGTCTTTCACATGTGGACTTTTCTAGGACATTCATTCAAACCATAGCCAGGCTTAAAAGTATGGGCAGAATGTTCACAGATAGAATGATCCAACTAAATGATTCTACTCAAATTTAACCAGGAAAAACAAACAAGGATCTGGAGCTTCCCTAGGTAAGGTATTGAATGTAAGCCATGCCACCATAGAGGTATGTTTTAGGTGATAGAGATTTGGGTGCTAGCTACAATCCTAGTTCAAGGTAATTGGCTTTTACTTAGGCATAACCAAGGCACTGAGATTGCTGAATACAGATTAATATGATGAAGACATGTTAGTCTAGAAGACTGATGGTGATGGGGCAACACCAGCCAGAACCAGTTAGGAGCCATGACAAGAGCTCAGGTTCATAGGGACATTGGTGGAGAAATCAAGCAGGAATTCCTGCAAATAGTCTCGTTTGCTTTCAATTTTAGACAGTCCAGTTGCTTTTCTCTGTAGAAGGTCCCACTATGATGTATTTTTTTTAGGCATCCATGAAATTCATGAGCAGGTTGAGAAGCACTTCAGCTATGCTGGACAAAGAAATGTGCTTCCAGCAGAGCATCTGAAGAGCCTGATGCAATCCAAGCTATGACCAAAGCACCCATAGAAGCCATTCTTCAAGTTTAACAGAAAGCCATTTATTGTAGAACAAAAATGGGACCAATAACATTTGAAGTAGTATTTTAAAATTTTGTGGCACAGCTCTATAGCTTGTTAAAACCTCAATGTCAAGCAGGCGATTCCAACAGAACATTGTTTGTGAAAGAAGGGACATATCAAAATTCATTCAGTAGACTGAGAACTATGGTGTAGCTTTCAGCTCCCACTGTGGATTTTATCCCCTTTTCTTCTATTTCTCCTATTTTTTCAATGTTCCATGGTGATGGACCAAAGAAGATAAGCATTGTCTGCAGTGGACTCTACAAGTGTAGCTGACACAGGACAATTCATGTAAGTATCCAGGACAGTAATGTCCCTCGTTTCTCAGGACCTGATCCCTTCAGGACAGGGACGCTAATGTGTAGGACATCCAACACAATACTATATAACCACATGGTGTGAGCACAAGAATGTGTCACATTCCACTTGACAGCTCCTCTTATAAAAATAACTTGCATTCTTTTCTTTGCGACTTTCCTTAGGTCACACAAACCCTTATTAATTTCCATCCCTGATCATACTACTACGAGAAATCTTTCTCACCATTATTGGCTATTTAATGTACATGAATGTTTCTTGTTAATACGCTGGTAGCGTAGAAAGGTGCCCTTGTGGCCAGGCATGATAGGAATGCTTTCTGTGTGGTATGGCCATTCCTAAAATCTTGACACCTCTTGGCAAAAGGACTTCTGAGTTCTTGGCTCACTTCACACTTGCCAACAATGAAACAAAAAGAAAACTCTACAGTTTGGGCTTTTTCCACTTCCTCTTTTTCATGACCCAACTTTCCAGCACATGTTTAGTAATTATTTTGTAATGTGAAATAATTTTATATCACTATATTTCTGCAAAGCAAAATTTGTACTTTTCTGAGATTTATAATGCATATCTTCTGAGTATTTCTACCACTGGACATTTCCCACACCATAGTTCCATAGAGCCAAAATTAATGTAAGTTCAACTTTTCTAATTAAACCAATTATATCTTCTTTGGGTTCATTTAAGGCCTGGCAACAATTGATTTTTATCTCCCAAATTTCCTCAAAACATTTTCTAATAATTTATTTATCTTTGTTTATGGCCCTGAGAGTAGAACTCTATCCCTAGTCCTTTTACCAAATCATTAAATTTTAATTTTAAATTTAAAATCTTAGGTGTGGTACAAGAAAGAGTTTGAACCTAGGGCCCTTTCACTGAGAGATATACACAATCCATTTGATGTAGGACCAGAGGTGTGTACCACCACTCCTGGATACTTTCATATTTTATTCTAATTACCAGAGTCATGACTCAAGTCCAGGAGTTTAGAATTCAGCATCCAGTCCCTAATAATAATAATAATAATAATAATAATAATAATAATAATAATAATAAAATAAGTAATGTCTTAAGCCATTCTTAATAAAACATGCACATGAAGAATTTTAAATTAAAAGTTAATTATATGATCAAGAAATACAAACATCCATATGAGAATCAATAATATGAAAGTGAATACAAGAGTCAGCTGAGCACGGTGGCTCACACCTGTAATCTGAGCACTTGAGAAGCTGAATAGGAGGACCACTGTGAGTTCAAGGTCAAGCTAGGCTACAAAGTGAATTCAAGGCCCAAACTGCATAATAAGACTCTGTCTCAAAAAGAACAAAAAAATACAATCACGAATAGAAACTTCCAGAGAATAGAGTTAATGATTTTATCTTAAAGAGAGTTTAAAGAAGTACAGTTAAGAAGGATCACACTTAACAGACCGCTATGTTTTAGAGATCAAGGAGGCCAATAAATTCAAAACTTGCTAAAATAGTATAGTAAAGTTTTAAGCTCAGACATAAAGTAAACTAATTCTTTCAGTATCAGTGTAAATGAATGAAGGGATTGAAAGAAGAACGAAATTAAATTACAAGATCATAAGATAAAAATGAAGACATTCAAAGTTTCATCCAATAGCAACTCTAAGGGAATATAAATCCTATGAAACAATAGTACAGGATAAGGAAAATTTTAATTATGGGGAAAATGGAAGTAAATGTATATAAGTTGGAATAAGGCAGCCATGGTAAATATTGAGAAGAGGAAAAATGAGAAGTCTTCATGATAACATCATTAATGTGATATACCATCAATTTGAATGGTCGACATTCTCTTTAAAAGATGAGGGCAGTCTAACTGAGTAAATGAATAACTACCAAATAAAGACACTAGTGGCATGAAGTCTACAAGGAACATACAATGATAAAATAAGACAGGGAATGACAAAATGAAATAGAAATAAAAGATATGTCTGCTAATGGCCTTACAAAACATTCAAAGATTTAGGTTTTTAAATATAAATAGCTAACAAAGTGATATTAGTCTACCTTTTGATGTTTGTAGAGATAGGGACACTTATTTCTGTTTTTCCCCAGTGTCTAGAATTGCACTGGTACTTAGTAATTTTTAACAATTAATAAATAAAAGAGAAATCAAAATAATGATTACTCATTTATATTTGAATGATCCACATGGACTAGCATTCTCATCCAACAAAAGCAAAACAGATTTTTGTGCTCTGAAACATTATATTAACCAGCATCATAGTGAGCAGTGGTTTTTCATGCCAGTAGCATTCCATTGCTTGAATTATTATAAAGAAAACCCCTTGAGAAAAAATTCAGCTTTTTTCATTTTTGAGAAATTTCTTCTGCATAACTTCACTCATTGAGTACTGAAGCACACAAGGTACTATAGTAGGTGTCATGAAAGATATAGGTGGATAGGGGCCTGGCGGGATGGCTCAGTGGTCTAAGGCGCCTGCTTGGGAAAGCTTGGGCAGCTTCAGGGACCGCGGTTCGATCCCCGGCACCACATGCTGCGCCAGCCCTGCCCTCACGGCAGGCTGAGCCGGCCATAAAAAATGAGTGAATAAACAAATAAAGGTTCTGAAACAAGAAAAAGAAAAAAAAATTAAAAAAAAAAAAAGATATAGGTGGATAGATTGATTGATATACATAGAGATGTATGCACATATAGAATATGTGTATATAACATATACAAAGTATGTATATGTTTTACGATTCCTACTAGGGTATATGTGTATATGCACACATTTTCAAATTGACAGTCACCTAGAGGAAAGGAGAAATGCAGTTAGCCTCTTTGCAGTATTTGTTGATACATTGTGTACGTATTCTGCACCAAGATAGGCACACAGTATCAGGCAGTAGTGTGAAAACTACTCCTTTTTTATTGTTGATTTTTAAATTTTTATTACTTTTAATAAGAAATAACAATGCGACAGTTTCAAAATTCATTAGTATTACAGCCTTAATAATTGATACAGTGCATATTGTTATCCTCATAGTAGTTATACAGAGCACAATTTCTAATCATTAAAAAATTTCTTCTCACTAAACTAAGAGAAAGTAGTTGTATACATAATCCAATGTTCCATAATCATAGTGGGTTATTGGCAGAACTGGCAATGTCAGAAGCTGTTGATTTAAGCCTTTTACAGCTCAGCATACTAATCTAGTTTTATGTTTTATGCCTCAAGGTTAAACTTTTATGCTGGGTAGTTAAGGGCAAGTTAAAGCAAGACTTGTATAACAAAACATGTAACTTTTGTATCTCTCAAGGTCAGTCAAATCCCCTCAAGATTTACTTTAAGAACTTGTACAGTGCTTTGTAGAACTGTTGTCAGTGTCAGCCACCTGGATGAGTCATGGCCTTTGCTTGACCAGTTTGCTCTCTGTAAAAGCCTAAGAGAACATTTTCTCTCTAGGTGACTCTCCTTAGGCACACTATATATTGTCAGCCCCTTTCCTCTGTGGCCCCATAATCTCCGTGAACAGAAAACTTGGGAAACCATTGGGTTATAGGACGTTAATTTTAATGAAAAGAAATAGCAATGAGACAGTTTTGTAACAGGTTAGTAGGATAGTTCCAATAATTAATACAATGCATATTGTTGTCTTCGTAGTAATTATTCAGAGTAAACGATGAAGACTTGGTAATTTGTATAAACACTATTGGCACAAATATTTCTGTACACCATGATATTTAGAGAAGCTCTGGTGCTGGAGAGAGAGGGAGGGAGGGAGCGAGGGAGGGAGGGAGGGAGGGAGAGAGAGAGAGAGACAGAGAGAGAGAGAGAGAGAGAGAGAGAGAGAGAGAGAGAGAGAGAGAGAGAGAGAGAGGAAAACAAAAGACATAAAATGGATGCCTCAAAGAACTAACATTCAAGTAGTGGGAGCCAGAAAATGAGCAAAGCGATTGTACAGTCTAGTTGCTAATTCATGAGGTGTGTTGCAATACACTGAACGCAACTGATTCAAATGTACAAAGATATCACTTTTTGTAGAAGATATATTTACTATTATATCATCTTGGCATAAGCAATGATTAAGATACATATTTCTTTTGTGTTTGCTTAGCTGACAGTTTTCAGCTGCTTGAGCTAACTTGTTAGTACCCTCTCTTGTCCTGGGTATCTGTTTACACATCTATGGCCTCATGCCCATGTTGCTCCTTCTGTTCAGTTCTCCCCCCAAAAAGGTGCACCTAAAGAACGAAGTGCTTCTTTTGTCTGAAGTTGGCTTGTTCACAGTGGGGCACTTGATTTGAACAAATGCGAACATGTCATTCTGTATAAACACTCAGGGAAAGATATGTTCACAAGGTTTCCGTTCTGGAAAATTATACACTACTTTCAAAATGCTTCACCACATTTAAAAGTGTAATTATACCCTTCTTCTTAATGACTGACATGACATGTTTAAAAGTGTTTTACCTGGCTCATGACAGCCACAGTGGTCTGTTGTACATTTGTAAATAACACTTAAAATTTGATGGTAAAAACATTTGCTGCTGTCTGGTGATATTCCTCAGGTAATTTTCAATAAAAGATGCAATCTGCATATTTCACAATATTTTTTAATTTTCACACAATAAATTTAGCTACTACTTTTCCTTCTCTTATGTAATATCTATACTACTATGATGGCCTTGTTACAGACTCCTTGTTTCTCTTTATCTGTTTCTTTAGGTAAGTTTTCTAGAGTAGTACTGTCCATTGAAATTTACTGTGGGGCTGGGAAAACAGCTTGGCCATCTAAGATCCTGCTTTCCCAGCACAAGTGCCTGGGTTTGACCCCTGGTACCACATGCCACGCTGACCTCAGAATCCTGGGTGTACCAAACAGACCATGGAAACTGGGCGTGGCAGTGCACACCTGTAATCTCAAGGCTGGGGAAGCTGAAACAGGAGGAACATCATGCATCTGAACTGCGGAGCAAGATCCTATACCAAAAATAAGCCAACAAACAATAAAATTACAATTTAATTTGTATTAATTCATTATTTATACTTAGCCATAAATTATATATATAATTTATGAGCCTGAGCTATGCAGTAAGAGTCTTTATGAAATAAATAAGTAAATAAATAAATAATTCTATTGGATGATATTATAATCATTGTATAGTTAGGCAACAGAGTGCATGTAATAAATAAACATTTTTAAGTCACTGACTTAACAGAATGTAAAGTATCCAAATGCAGGTGTCATTTAATTTAAAGCCCTGGCAAAGCAAAATTGAAGCTTCTTATTTTTAATTACTTAATTTACATGGCAAGTAAGGGACATCCACATGCTACATAGCAAAAACAGAAGGAATACTACTTCATACGGGTGGTGTAGGCTGTGGGAAGCTGTCTCTGCAAATGGAGCATAAATCTATTGCCTTTTGGAGCAATGTAAATTCTTCAGCTCTTTTTGGTATCAGAAAACAAAACACCCTAACAAAATGATAATCTACATGTTAAGGCATTTGTATCACTGGAAAATGTACTATCAACTGATATGGTGACCTCTGATGTAAGTTTGAAGTTTAAAACTATTAGAGGAGCCGGGCGTGGTGGCTCAAGCCTGTAATCCCAGCACTCGGGAGGCTGAGGCAGGAGGATTGGTGTGAGTTCGAGACCAACCTGGGCTACAAAAGTGAGCTCAAGGCCAGCCTGAACTACATAGCGAGACCCTGTCTCAAAAAGACCAAAAAAAAAAAAAAAAAAAAAAAAAAACTATTAGAGGATTGGGCATTGGAAATGAAATCGGTCTTATGAATGAAGGAAGAGACAAAATGAAATGGTATTTGCTGGTGTTGGGGCATATGTGTAAATTTGGTTAGATTTAAATTTTTTAAAGTTCTAAATTTTGTGTTTTCTTATGTTTTTACATAAGAGTATAAATCAGTGTGTACAAACAATATAGGAATTAGTACACTATGTCCACTAGAGAGAGAATTAATATATAAAATTGACTACAGGATTTTTAGAAAGGCTGAAAAAATGGAATGTATGAGACAGAATTCAAGAAGAAAGGCACTGTTATGAAACTTTTAATATTTATTTCATAACAATTTCCTCCTTTCATTCTTCTCTCTGCCTCTCTCTCTCTCTCTGTCTCTCTGTCTCTGTCTCTGTATCTGTCTCTGTCTCTCTATCTATCTCTTTCTCTCCATCCTAAGTCTTTTTCATGCCTATTTTACACACAGCCTTGTTAAGTTGCCCAGGCTAGCTTCTGACTTTCTATCTTTCTCTACCTCCCAGTGCTAGAATTATACTGACCTTTCTCATGACTTTATTACAGTGTCCCTGTACAGAAGACATAGGTGACAATGGAATATTATGTAGGAGAGGGCAAAAATACTCACGCCACCTCCTGCAACCTAACACCCTCAATCTAATCAAAACCCACTCATACCAGGTGTTGCATGGATCCATGTGACTTACTGAGTAAAACACAGTGTAATAATACTACACATCTACCTATTTATCTACTTACCTATATATCTGTGAAGATAGGCACTTATTTTTATTAAGTATACATATTAATATTCTTATGCAGCCATGTTCTTGGACTTAATATTAATTTTAATGATAATTTAATGTTAAAGAAACAAAAAGAGGGGTTGGGGAGATAGCACAGGGGCACAAGTGCCTGCTTGGCAAGAGCAAGATCCTGAGTTCAATCCCTGGTTCCACAAAATTAAATAAATGAATAAAGGAAGGAAGTTTTGTTATTTATATACATTAACTATGCTATATTTTTATGCATTTCAAGGAAGTTTCTTTCCATCAAATGTGGTTCAGGCACACAAAATGTTTGGAACTCATTCAGAGTAGAGATGCTGAACCTATAACATGCATGTTGTGGTTTTCTTTTAAGACGAAAGATTCTAATGTATGAATTATTTTCTCTAGACTAAGATCTCCATATTCAGGTTTAATTGCAGCGTGGGCACACTGTGGTAAATAAATGGGTCTGGGTTATAGTTTGGGCACTCATCTCTAAAAGCTTTCCATCTCTGATTCAGAGTGATAATCATATACCTAGATTTTGATACTCAAAGAGTATCACCGTCGTATACTTCTACAATGAAAGGTGCACTGCCTTTGAGGGTTATTTCATGAATAAATTTAGCACTTAGACTCTTCACTATTTATGGGTTGACATTCAAATTCTTCCACTTAATAACTATTTACCCTTGGGAAAAGCGACTGTCCATTCATACTACTCTAATGTCATTGAGTTTGAGCTTGTCCAGCTCACTTTCAATGCCCAGGATACAAAATACAGAATACCAAATAACTGTTTTCTGCTTTACTCATCCTTTGTTTCTTTTCTTCCTTTCCCCTCTCCCTCATTCCATTCCCATATGAGCACTTTCTTCCTATTTCATAATTTCTATTATACATTTTTGTTACTACTTACACTTGTGTTTTTTCACACCCGAGATACCATGCAGTATTTACACATCTTGGTCCAATTTATTTCACTTAAGTATATAGTCTCAAAATGTACCCATTTAGCTGGAAATGTTCAAAATTATCCTTTCTTATGGCAAATAAGTACTGCATCATATAAAGAAAGCCACAGCTTTTTAGTCATTCCCCAGTTAAAAGGGCATTTGTGTTGTTTTAAAGATTTTGCTACTGCAAGATGTGTCACTATAAACATAGGTGTGCATAAGTCATTATAGCATGATGCTTTTAATTCTTCCAGTAAGATATGAGGAAGAGGAGTAGCTGGAACCTCTAATCTGAAGGTGTTCTTTTGCTTGAATCTCCACACTGATTTCCACAGTCTACTTTCCCAACAGCATTGGAAAGGTGTTCTTTTTTTCCCTACAGGCTTGCCAGCATTTGTCGTTGACTGATTTCTTGATAATAGTGATGCTTTCTAAGGTGAGGTGTATTAGTTTACATCTCTTGAATGACCAGTAATGTTGAGTTTTTTACATATGTTTGTTTGCTATTTGTGCTTCTTCTTCTGTGAGGTGTCTATTCATTTCAGATACCCATTTTTGGACTGAGTTTTTAAATCAGAGTGGTCTGGGTTTTTTAGTTGTTTATATGTTCTTTATAGCAATCCTTTGTCTTAGAAACTGAAGAAAAAAATTAAACTTTCCCACACTGGGGGTTGTCTCTCCACTCTTTAGAAGATTGTCTTGCTGTGTGAAGTTACTTTTAATAAGATGAAATCCCACTTGTTGATTCTTATGATGACTCCCTTGTGGTCAAGATCTTTTTTTTTTTTTTTTTTTTTTTTTCCCATGAAATCTTTGCCAACATGAATGTCTATCTACTTTCCAGAAGATTTGGTGTTTCTGTTTAATATTTACATCTTCGATCCATTTTGACTTTAGATGAGTGCTTGGTAAATGACATAGGTCTAGTTTTAATCTTCAACTTGTGTAAAGCCAGTTTCCCCAGCACCATTTATTAAAGAAGCTCAAGCGAAGATGTTTAGTAGTTTTGTCAAAGAAGGCTAAATATGTCTGCACTTGTTTCTGCATATTCTCACTTGCTCATTAATCCACAGGTCCGTTTTCTGTTTTTGTTTGTCATTTATTACAGTATTTTGTAGTTCAACTTTATATCAGGGATTGTGATGCTGTCTGCCTTGCCTTTGCTGCCCGGAAGTAGCATTGCTATTCTAGATCTCTTCTGGTTCCAAATAAATTTGAGGATTGTTTTCTCTAATTCTGTGAGACAAACTTTTTGAAATTGGATTAAGATTGCATAAGCTGTTATAGTAATTTTGGAAGTATGACCATTTTCACTATATTTCTACTTTTCTCTTGGTTATTTGTCTCTCATTGCTGGGATAAAATACCCAATGCCCAGAATTATGAAAAAAGGACTATTTAGCTCACAGTTTTTCGAGGTTTCAGCCTATTCTCAGCTGGCTCCCAAGCACAGTGACACGTGACAGAGAGCAGCAGTTCATGAGGCCAGAAAACAACAAAAGTAGCGAGAACAAAAAGGGAGGAGCACAAGAGCTAAGCAAGCCTCCCTTTCTTCCTTATATTGTATTCAGGCTATCTGACACAGGGAAGGTGTAGCTCTCATGTCCAAATCTCAGCACTGGATCATGAATTTATCACAAGCTCTAGAAGCCAGTACATGACTGTATGAGGCTTTGGGGAGACATCTAGACACAAACCATAACAATTTTACTTAATCTTTTGAAAAATAATTATTTATTCATGTGACTCTGTGATTTCCTTAGTCTCTGATGCATTTATTTTTGCTCTAATCTTTACAATTTTCCCCCTTGCATGAGCTTTGAGCTCAACTTGTTCTTCTTTTTCTAAAAGTTTGAGTTTCAACATTATTTGGACTCACTGTTTTCCTAATATGGATATTAACCACAATAATTGTCCCTCATGGTATTATTTTCATTGCACCTTTGCTTTGGTTTAATGCACTGGTATTATTGTTTAATTGTACAAACTCCCTACTTTCCTCTTGTCCATTTGTTCAAATATTTGGTTTTGTCCTAATATTTCATTATTTTTGCCTACATGCTCTGTTATTTTGAGCCATTGATGTTCTCCATTACAATTGTATTAGTGTTTATTTGATTTTTCATATCTATTAATATCTGTTCTACAAAACAGATATTAGTGAATTTTGTCTCTGTTAATCATCCCAGGCTTGAACTTTACTTAGTCTGCAGATAAAATGGCTACCCCTGTTTTTTCCAGGTTCTTGTCACACAGAATATTGTTTGGCATCTTTTGACTGTCAATCTATAAATTTCATTTTAAATTAAATGTGCTTCTTGAATGCCACATATTATGGAATCTTGCTTCTTGATCCATTCTACCACCCTGCTTCTTTTGATTGGTGCATTGAGACTATTAATAATTATCAGTATAACTGCTGTGTACTGACTTGTCCTTTTTTATGTTATTTTCCTGTTCTTGGCTCCCTTTTGAACTCTGTTCACATCGCTTTATGGATTCATTCTGTTGGGATTACTGGTTTTGTAGGCTTGGTTATCACTTTCTATAATGTTCTTTGGAACATTTTGGAATGCTGTTTTGGTGTTGTGAATTTTCTCTGGTGTTCTTTGTCATGGAAGTATCCTATTTCCCTCCTCAATTTTTAAAGAAAATTCTACAAGTCACCTCTTTCTGGGTTCAAGGTTGTTTTCTTTTAAGGGTTGAAATATTTCATTCTAACCTCTCCTTAAATTAAGAGTGTTGAGAACTTTTGCATCATTCTGATGTGCTTTCCTTTATAGATATTTTACTACTTTTTTCTTGTATTTAATATTATATACTTGTGTTGCTTTTCAAATACTGATTATTCTATGCTTTGCCATAGATACATTTTGATCATGGATAATTGCAATACTGCACAAATCACTTATATCTTTGTCAAATTATTTTTCCCTGCCAAGCAAATTTTCTGCCATAGCATCTTGGATCAGGTTTTTCAGGTCCTTTGTGCTATCGTCTGATTTTTCATTGGCTCATATCAATCTTAAGTTGTTCCTTCACATCATCTAACATATGTTGGCTTGATTTCTCTTGGTCCCTTGCTATTTTTAAGAATTCTTTCTTTTCATGATCACTAACTCTAATCCTATCTTCTATATCTGAGATTCACATTCGTTCATTCTACTGCATACACTTTCAATGCAATTTTTAACCTGCCAAATATCTGTCTGAATTTGTTTATGGGTTCCATTTCTTTCCTATATTGTACATTCATGATTTCCATCATTTTTTCTAAGCTCTTCTATTTTAAAAAAGTCTGTATGTGCCCTAAAGTCACGAAGCATGTCCTTCACCTTGGTCACTGCCTCTGTAGTTAGCTGAGAAATTATTTCTGATTTCTTTTCTAGAGCTTCATTCATTTGCTTTGTTGTCTTCACTGTTGTCACTTCAGATAGTCTAGGTGGGTAGCCTGGGGACTGTGTTATCTCATTGCCCTGTGAATTTGGCTTTAGTAAGCTGGATGTCTGGGGCTGAGTTCTTTTAAATGTTTTCTCAGTTTAAACTTTTTTAATTTAAAAAATGTGTGAAACTAGATTATGATAAATAGCTCTACTGCTAATATTTAGAGCCTTTTGGAAATGACTGCTTCTCAGAGGTGTTTTTCAGATAGAACTGGCTTTTGGGTTTTGAGTCTGTTGCAAGATTCTACCTTTTTAGTTTATTGGTGATGGGAAGTGGCTGGCTCCTTTGCCCAGTCCCTCGTTCTTTAGCACTGTACTGTATTATTTTTTATAATGCTTAGATAATATCAATCTTGTTGTACCAAGAAGAACAACTAGTTAGAACAGTTATGTCACTTTTGTGGAATACTAGTCAGGCCTACACTTACATGGGAGAAAGAAAAAACATATTTGCAAGAAGCTACATTTACATTGCCATGATTGAGTGATGCAGTCAACGTCATTGTATTCTAAGGTACTTAGTGGTGAGCATTATTATGAGTGTGTGTTTTCCTTTTAATTACAGAAGTGATATCTCTTTACCATATAGGAGTTAGACCTTTTATCTAAAAGAAAAGAAGTATTACTTATAGTCTCAGTATTGCATAGATGCTTGCAAAAGTTTATGTTTGTTTGTTTTTAACTTTATGTGATAATATAGTTTAATATTTTAATGAAATTTACATATAATTAATAATTCTTCAGATAAAATTGTAAAGATTGCATAATATTCTATCAAAGCATTATTAATTTCTGTGTTGCCTTTATTTTTTTATTCAATGTTTAGTGATGAAAAATTTTATAAGTAAATATTTTCTATATACCTTAAAGATGTAACTATTGATATAAGCCTTTTGAAAGCCCTTGAGGTATTATTAAGTTGACTGCTGGAAGATTATACAAATATTCATTGTTTATAATTGGAAACATGATAACAGACTGAGTTCCAATAATTCATATTTTTGAATACCTGAATTCTCATTTACAAATTTTAGGAAATAAAATTTCTTAAATATTCATTTATTTATTTTTTAAATTTATTATTATTATTTACTATAGTTAATACACTGCATAATGTTTTCTTCATCATAGTTGTTCAGAGTATAAGATGCAGACATGATTTCTTGTCTAAATACTATTACTATAGATCATTCTTTCATCGTACAAGGAGAAAGTAGCTGTATATATATAGTACATAATGGTAGTGGATTATCAGTTCATCTGGCATTGCCAGAAGCTATTCACTTGAGCCTTCTACAACTCATAATATTAATATGGCTTTTGTTTTTATACCTCATGGTTAGACTTTTCTGCTGGATGGTTAAGACAAGATAAAGCAAGACCTATATAACCAAAAAATATGTAGTTTTTGTACCTGACAAGGTCAGTCAGGTCTCCTCATGGTTTACCCTGAAACTATGTACTGTAGTTTGCAGAACTTTTGTTAGTGTCAGCCATCTGGATGAGTTACAGCCATTGCTTGACCAATTTGTTCCCTATGAAATCCTGAAAATATGTTTTCTCTCTAGGTCGCTCTCCTGAGGCACAGTGTACATCATTGATCACTTTCCTGTACAGCCTCATAATCTCCTTGAACAAGAAAGTCAGGACTCCACTGAGTTATATGCTGTTATAGTACAGGTTCTTTTATGCCCTGTATTCTCCCTGGCCTTGGTGGGTCTGTTCCATACTCTTCCAGCAGTCTGATCAGTATGTGACTGTCCCAAGACTTTCTGTACTTACAACGCTTCTTACACACAAGTTCTTGTTCTTGGGCAAGACTGCCCAGCTCCGCTTGACCTTGCTTTTCCCTAGATTCCTGGTTTTTCTTCACAGATTACTCAAAGCTGTTTTAAGCTTCTAACATTAATTGAATAATACAGTATGTGCAAAACCAGTTTGTCAATCTATTTTTAATTAAGTGCTCTAAACAATTAAAAGGAAAATTGCTTCATCTTCCATATTTTTCAAAATTGCACCATCTTACATTTTGAAAGGGCTCTATGTTTAGTAAAATACATAAATGGGGTGAAATATAACATTTCTGTTAACATTACAAAGCTTCCTAGTTGTCTTGCTGCCAGGGTGAACTGATGTAATCCAGGATTTTGTTCTTTTCAAGAAAAGATGAGCAACTTTATAAGAAACCTTAAAGGAAAGGCATGAAAAAACTTCTCGTATAACAAGTACTGCTTGAGTAAGTGATAATTTTACAAGAGGATTTTTGGCTCAGTGAAAGGAACAAAATTTTACAGCCCCAAATAGTGATCTAAAAATCCTTCAAACTGTTATAGGTGCTTTGGAGTATTAGGGATTGTCTGTGATATCTTTTTAAAAATAGGCAAAATTGAATTTTGATTTCTCATTTTTGAAATTTAAATTGCCCTCCCAGAATACCAAATATTCTAAAAAATTGCTATGTATTCTTAATCTTTTAAGGTGCTATTTTATTTATTTATTTATTTATTTATTTATTTATTTATTTATTTATGTCTTTTTGAGACAGGGTCTCGCTATGCAGTTGAGGCTGGCCTTGAGCTCACTTTTGTACCCCAGGCTGGGCTCGAACTCGCACCAATCCTCCTGCCTCAGCTTCCCAAGTGCTGGAATTACAGGCGTGCACCACCACGCCTGGCTTAAGGTGCTATTTTAAAAGGCAACTTTCATATATATCATGGCTTCTTGGTAGCATCTGTGAGGAGGGAAATCTGATACAATTATAGTGAGATAAGATAATCTAATTATGCTAAGAAGTTTGAGGGAAAATAGCCTACCATCTCATTTGTATGTCCAGCTAAACTTTCAAGAAAAATAAAACATAAAATGAGTCAAATACAGAGAGACAAATACAGAGAGAACTGACCAACAACAGATTTGAGGAACAAATTACAAAAACACATATTTGAAGAATGAAGTATTTGGACATGTATACAGCAGATTAAAGCACCTACAAGCAGGCACAGTGGCTGGGGATTCAATCTCCAGGGTCTGCCATGCTGGCCCCGCCCCCGGGGGGCACTAAAAAGGTGATTGAGACTGGGTGTGGTGGATCATGCCTGAAATCCCAGCTCTTGGAAAGATGTAAACAGGCAGATCACTACGAATCTAATCTAGTAGTGAGACCCTGAACATGCTCTAAACCTTTTCAAAAAAAAAAAAAAAAAAAAAGGAATTTTTAAGGAAACAGAATTTTTAAAATTTTTATATATTTGGTACAGGGTTTCTCTAAGAAACAGTTAAACAGTTCAATGCTAACAAATATGAGCACTTAACAAATGCTAAACACATATAATTATATTGATTAATTTCAAGATTATTAATCAAGATGAAACTAAAATACCAAACAAGGTACCATTTAAAACCAGAAAACATGAAGAAAAAATAAAATTAGAAATCTACTATGCCTAAAATGTAAGTTTATTGACTAACTTCAATATATGTTAAGATAAATATGCACATCAAAATATCTAGGATTATTTCTTTTTTAATTTAATATTTTTATTGTTTAAATTTAACAATGGTTATATTACATATTTTCATCATCAGATCAGTTTAGATTAATACATATAGGTATATAAGATTGATCGAACAATTAAACATTAACCCTTTTATATCAACATTACTTTTTTTTTCTTTTTCTTTTCCCCTTTCCTTTTTTTTTTGAAAGTTGGCATATTGCATATCGTCCTCACAATCGTTCTACAGAGTACAGTGTGTGGTCATGACCCACCTCCGTATTGATGTTGCTTAGAAAAAAAAGGAAAAGAATATACTTCTCTTTGGACTAAGAGGAAGCAAATACATACACAGTCAAATATTCTGCAATTGTAGTGGGCCACCAGTGAAGCTTGTAATGTTGGAGGCTATTGAATCTAAGCCTTCTAAAGCTCATCTCACCAATCTAGCTCTGCGTTTCATGCATTGTAGTTAAGCATTTTTTTTCTTGCTGGGTGGTCAAGGGCAAGTCGAAGCAAGACCTGTGTAACAAAACATTCATTTTTTTTTTTTTTTTTTTTGTATCTTCCAGGGTCAAATCCCCTCAGGATTAAGTTTGGGACCATAGACAGTACTTTGTAGAACTGTTGTTAGTGTCAGCCTTCAGGACGAGTCATGGCCTTTGCTTGGCCAGTTTGCTTTCTGTGAAAGCTTGAGAGAATGTTTTTTTCTGGGTGACTCTCCTTAGACGCACTATAGTTCATTCATCCCTTTCCTCTGAGGTCCCATAATCTCCTTGACCAGAAAATTTGGGACACCTCTGAGTTATAGGATATTACAGCACAGGTTCTCTTATATCCTGAGTCCTTACTGACCTTGAAGGGCTAGGGCCAAAATATTGACTATCCTTGTAGCCCTTCTTTTTCTCCAATTTTTGGTCTGTTAACTTACATTCTTAACCCTCCAGCAGAAAAGCTTTGTGATACTATTACTCTATAACATAGGTACTTGAGTTTATCATCACTGGCTTTCTGAGTATCAAATATCTTTGACTTAGCTTGGAAATGATATTTTCTGACCATCATTCATATTCCAGTAACTTTCCATGCAATGTGATATAAGCAGTTACACAATTTTTACACAGAAATTTGGAAATTCAAGGAGACACAAAATTGTATCCTGTCAAGACTGTGGTATTTGGCCCAGTCTCTTATTTTCAAGTACTACTCTTGAGAGAGAGAATGACAGTAACTGTGTTTACACCAGGAGCAGTACATATCAAAAAGACAAGAGTGACATGTATTCCAAACATAATCTTAGCATTACATTGTGCTATAATCAATATGATGAACCTTTTGGAGGTCCTTAGGATTATTTCAAAAAGAAAAAAAATACCTCATATAACCTCAAAGCTATAGCTGACAGTAAAATAAAGAGAGATATAAGAAATAAAAACTAAGTGGTGAGTTCTAAATAAGAAAACGTGTGGAAAATACATGTCTTAAAGGAAGTGTTAAGTAACAAGAATAGAAATAAGTCTAAATTGAAGGCAATATCTTTTTCAACTATTAAAATGTAGTTATTCTCACATTGAAAAAGCAGGTCATTATATGGCGCACACCTATAATCCCAGCACTTAGGAGGTTGAGGCAGGAGGATTGGTGCGAGTTCGAAACCAACCTGGGCTCAAGGCCAGCCTGAACTA